>JABSTQ010003787.1:0-108642 GCA_013358835.2 Ixodes persulcatus
CCAGTAATTGTACTATGGAAACAAAGTGGCATACCGTGTTGCGAAAGTAATCCATACGGCGTTTATTTGAGCTCCATATCACAAAAAACAGGAGATAGAATCGACGACAGCGTTCGTCACCGCTGCCTCGGAAAAGGAGATGACAAGGGGAAGAGAAGGACCCCTTAATCTAAAATTGAGGGTCGCGTGGGCGCGTATTCCATTCAGCAAGCCAGCCGGTCGGTCGTGGGCAGACGACGGTCTTGGCTAAGGACCGTCGGAGCAACGCAGGCAACGCTGTGACGAGTCGGAGTGCCTGCTAGGCCTCGAGCTCGCTCGGTCGGTGGCATCGTTTCCGGTGTAACTTTTCCCGGGTGTTCGTGGATACAGCGTTCTTGTTCGTCGTAGCCGGTTTCGAGTACTTTCTTCTTTTTTCTTGCTGCTTGACATCGGGACCAGCGAGAGGAGCATGTAGAAAAATAAATGTCCGTTGGTCGTCACGACCAAGTAACTGAGCGACGGTGTCGGTCATGTTGATTTGATCGTGGAAAGACGGCTACGGAGCTTTTGTCGTAGGTACATTTTTGGCGTAAGATCGTTTCGTGTATCTGGCCTCTCTTCTTTAGTGCATGGCACTGCAACAATAACACGCTGCGACTGCCGCCTCCCCCGCCCCAACACTAAGCACAACTTGCAACCTCTCCGCAGGACGTAAAAAAGAAAAAATTATTATTTTGCTTGTTTTTTCAAATGTATGTGTTTCTGGTTTTGATCGAATGCTTATAATTACAGTTTGGACAAGCGTTTTGTGTCCTCGAGGGATTCGGCGAGAAAAGAAGCTCTCACAAGGCAAGTCACCGGCCAGCTAGGCCTATTTCTGCCCAGCTGCGAGGGGCCCTCTCTAGCAGGGCTAGTGGCGCGGGCTCGTCAAATTCAAAGTCGAGGGGTGAACCCTCCGTATACTGTCACTATTTTCGCGGTGGCAGCACACGGTGTCCACACGTAGATAACTCGGCCAAACGATTTGCGTTCTCGTTTACAGGGATCCTGCAGTGTGCGTGAACGCTATGCAAATCGACGGTCAGCACCGGGGGACGCCGCTGTCCGGGCGAACGGTTAAGTGTCGTCCAGCTATGGAGGTAGGGAAGGGCCGTTTGGGAGCCTGAGTTTCGAAAGGGTGACTACCGAGCCAGCGGAGTCGCCGCCAGCTCACGGAGCACAATCTCGGTCGCCTCCAGCTTCCCTCCGTCTTGGGCGGACTCGATGGAGCTGTACACGGTCGGCTCGGTCGATCGCGGTTACCCGCTCCGTTCCATCCCGCACGGTCGGCGAACTTCACCGAGTTCTTCGACTTCCAGGCGACTTCCTTTTCATGTGCGCGAGATTCGAGCTGACGTCCAGTTCGTGGCTCACGATCAGCAAGAATGTCATTTATATCATCTACCGCTGTTTGTTTCAAGCGCTGCCGTGGTTCCAAAGGTTTGACTTGTGAGTGTGCTGTGTGGCGCCTAGTTTTGAAGTTCGCTGTCACTTCATCGTAAGTACGCAGGGAATTTTTTTTTGCCTGTCACGATCATTCGCGTGAAGCGTGATACATATTAACGCGGTGCGTTGCAGTTTTTGATGTTTTTTGTATCGTGGTTGCGAGTACCTCGAAATATATCTTTTTGCGATAAATCACTCGGTTGTATCTTTTTAATATCATCTCTTGCCTACAGCTGCTTGTGGTAGGGCTTGACCACACGTTGGTATTATCGTCTTTTTATAAGTTCCAACATTCATGTGAAACTGCTTGTCTCAAAATAAACTTCCAAGAATGTTTTAGACTGCATTTTTGTTCTATGGTTCATACTAATTCGGGTGTCTAAACGGTTCAAGGGCTGAGGGGAGCTGAAGGGCTAAAAGGATTTGTAGGATTGAGAGGTTGATGGGCTGACGTGGTTTGAAGGGCTGATAGGGTTGCATAACACATTAGGGTTGAAGTGTTACTTTTAATGGGGCTGTTAATAAAAAAGAAGTGACATCGTAGGGGCAGTTTGAAAGGCGGCGCCTTCAGATAAAGTTACCACTGACTCTACAGGGCGGTTACATGATAGCGTGGTTTGTGCTATGAATAAACTGTGAATAGTTACAGTTTAACACGATGGTATGTCTACCTTATGTGGGGGATGGAGACGCATTGATATTTGGGAGAGAAGTATTAGTAGCTTTTTACTTCACTGATAGTTATGATCGATTTTGTATGACGAGCACAAATAAACAAGTTTTCTACGTGATACAAAGTTAGGCAGTTCAAACTATACCACACAAATGTTCCGATGGCAGTGCGATGATAAAACGTATGAAGTGAAGAGATCCAGTTTAAACTGCTTCAACTGCACACGTTAATATGTTAGTACCGGGGTCCCCAATTAAAAAAATCGTATTCCAGTTTGGGGCGAACGAGAGTTTTATACAGAAGTAGTTTTGGAAAACGTATGGTAACTTCAAGTTCACCGGCAGACAAGAAACTGATTTTTGGCATTCGATAAACAAATTTGAAACTTTAAAACGGTGGAAATGTCTTTCGTATATTCAACCAAAATTATAACACACATTAGAGTCAGGCCTCTGCGCTATAATTGCATTATACTCCAACAAAAAGGAAATTAATAGAGATGTAGCGTATGCCGTTTAGAAAATGTCTACGGCGGAACTCTATGCTATAAGCTCATCTGAAACCTTAGTAAACAGGAGAAGAAAGAATCCTTGTGAAGCATGATCTATACATTAAATGCCAACCTGCAAAACGACAAGAACCAACAACTTCTTTGTACTGCGATTGGTCAACAAAAATGTTAATAAAGAACATTGACGCAAGTTGCTAAAAACACTCGTAATTTTATTTTTGCCTTAGAACTATAGAACACTGCAGACTCTTACTAATTTCATGCTCCGTTGTTTAAATAACATCTGTATCAATACAAAACAAACATCTACATACACGGTATAGTCACTTACAGAATGAGAACGGCAGGGCGATCCTTTCTAACACCCGGCCTCAAGCACTAGCTCCATTTCTTCTACCGTGCTTTGGCTGCGCTCGCGCGCTTAGGTGCACAAGGATCCGAAGAACTGACGAGGCTATTGATATATCGAACTGGAGGCGGGACAGCTGAAACTGCTCCCTGCCGTTCTGAACTGATCAGTGACTAGCATACCCTAACCAAAGACGTGTATGCTGCTTATACTGATGCGTGTGTCAAAGAATCGCACACCCGCTTCGCGATACCAGACATCACATTTGCGATTTTCCGCAGTATCACGCGTCCCATTACGTGCAGAGAAATTTTACGCTAACACCTCTTTGAGCGTTAGACGGTAGTCTTGTTTTCAAGTTTCTCTGACTGTTTGTAGAACTTTTACATTAACAATCCTGTCCGGATTCTAGTCAAGAGCTGCTACCAACACAGACACAGCACACACAAAAAGTCCGGCTGGTTTGGTTCTTTTTTGGAGAGACCCAACTACCGCGACCTATGAAAGACGCTGAGGGACTGTCGAGAGTTTAAAATAATTTTTACAGCAACATGGGTTGTGGTGTGGCCCTATAATGTAAACAATTCATACGTCATAATCCGAGTCATGCAGAATGAAACAAAACTCTCGTAGTACGCTTCGGCGTGTTTGTGAAAGAAGGTCCCAAACATTGTTCCAGACTTTTCATTCGAGTTCTTGCGTCCGCTAAACAATGCCCTCAGAAGTGGTGCTTTACATGTCAGGTTTGGGGGCTGCTGATAGCCGAAATGTTCCATAGGTATGTATGAAAATTCCATTAGGGGTTATGTTGCAACAATCTTTAACTGTAGGGGACAACATATTAGGCGAAAAGACAAGATAATTTAGAACTACATCTTTGTGAATTTTGGTAACAATTGGTCTACCGATTGTGCGCAACAACACTTTGTGCGCATTGATAGATTGCGTAATGGCACAATTTTGAAGGAGCCGGTGTCTTGAATTGCGGACTGGGATAGAGAAACAAATATTGCGAAACGTTTGTTGATGTCAATATGAAGACACTTACAAAATCTACCTTATTTTTCTCTGTGTGGTTCTTGCATGTGCAATGATTGCATACAATTTTCCAAGTTCTCAGATTCAAGGCAATGACAGGCCCAACCTTTTAGTTCAGCGGTGGTTGCCCTTGCCGCATCCAAGTTGATGTCAGCCACGACGACCTTTGCCCCTTGTCTGGCCAGGGCGTGGCAGACCTCTTTGCCGATGCCGCTTCCCCCACCGGTGACGATCGCCAGCCGATCCGAGAGGGACATGTTTACTCAATGTGCGTGGAATGCTGCGAAAATCAAGTTCTAGTTTTAAGGAAGTACCAGCTGATGCTATAACGTACTCCTTGTGCTTCTGCCAGTTTGATAATGTTAGTGAATAGACGGGGAATTTATGAGATCTCTGTGGCTTGTGGGTTCAGGTATGAAGGACAAACTGGGCGCGGTCTTAACGGCGGTGCTCTTGAGTAGAAAAAAAATCAGTGCCTTCTATTCTGAAATTGTTTAAAACGTCGGTTGATCTAACAAGTATTCACCGGCTTGGACGCGAACAGCGGTTCTTGAAACATAAAAGGATTAGTCCAAAAAATAGGAGTACGGTGAACATCAGGATTACCAATTCTGAAAATTATATATACGTACGGTACCTGGAAAAAAAAGTTGAAATTTTTGTTTGTATAGTGCCGTTACTGAGGAAAGGGATGTCTCCTTTGTTGTGTTCGCGTTCGTTGTCATTTCTTGTTTTATTAAAAAAGGCGAGGATGGGAATGTACGTTGGGACTTGTTCACTCGTCACAGAATTTGGGCTTGACGATTGTAGTTCAGGTGACACGGGAGGGACTTAACTTCAAAGAGGTTCAGCCTGAAAAAGATTTCGGTGCTGCGTTTGAGACATTTTTGTCCTGTCCTTTTGTGTGTGTGTCCTGTGTTTCTTGGTTTTTCTAGTAACTTGTTTTCGGCTATTCAACTGCTAATTTGACCCCGGCGGAACATTCGTCGTCATTACACGACAAGTATAGAACGCCCCCGACAATCGAAAATATCCGGCTTGCTTTTAAGACAATTTTTTGTTTCGATAATGGAACTTTCCAGTAAACCTCTGCGCCTGCGCACTCTTTCTTGCGAACCTTTCTTCCGATTGCCCCCTTTTCGGGGGCGCACCGTCCAGCACAACGAGCATTGTTAGCACTACCTTTGCGCGTATTCATTTATCCAGAATGGCAAAATTCTCTGAAGTTTACTGACACCATAAATATTTACGGCACCTCAACTTTATCTACAAATCTACGTGAAATCAATATCGCATATAACTTGGTAGGATAGCACTTAAAAAATGTGCCTGGTTAAATTTAGCGCACCATATCTATTAACGATAGGTTCTAGCCTACTCGTGAAAGCCATGATATAATTCTAAAACTGGTGTTGCTCGGAGGCCTCAAAATGCCAAGGGCATGAAGTACATCAGGCACGGAAGAACTCTCAAATGATAATTACATGAAGCGATACAGCTTAGCGAAAACTACCATAACTTTGTTGATATTTCTTCGTGTACATACGCTTCATTGCTTTAACTGTCACGCATCACGACAGCACCTTGCGAGGAATAAAAAAAAAATTATCCCGCTACCATACCCTTGATTGTCCACGAAGAACGGAGACGTGTACGTGCATACATATATGTCAATTTCATCGAATCAACTTTACAAGCTACGATTGTCTTTCGGCCCATCGCTAAAGATAATAATTACCTAACGATGGCATACCACCCACCAAGACACAACGGCGAAAAAATATTTCATTCATAACTATCAATTCCACAATTTACGATAGTCCTTCTGCCTTATATATCTAAGGGGGCACTGTTGCCGCTACATGGTCTATCTAAACAGTTGTGTTTGTGTTCTTAGTCAATAATTCTTAGAGCGCAGCTCTTAGGCGGCCATTTTCGGGTTGAGCGGCGTTGCCGTCGGCGTACCCTCGCGCGTTGCATTATCTCTGGAAATGCTTCAGAATTTTAGCTGGAAATGCTTCACAATTTTAGAGTGACTTTCCTTCAGGTGCGCCTCTTGCAAACAGAAGGCAATGGGACTGTGTTTCTCTAGCAGGTCAGTAACAACATCATAGTTTGCACGAAGGCCTCGACAGTTCAATTGAAGAAATAGTGAAGGTATTAATACCAGAAATAGATGCAGATATACGGAACACAGTCAATTAATCAAGTCCAAATATGAATTCCCAGAGAAAACTACTTTAGTGGAATTACTGACTTTTTCGTTGTTTTTTTAGAATTGGGTGTCTCCTATGTCCTGGTTGGACGAAAGAGCGGAAGGCTCAGTAGCCTGGTCCCTCGCCGCCATCTCTTGAGAGGAGGCTTGTTGTGTAGGTCTCTGCAGAGTCAAGGTACGGGGATGAGCTCCCCGCCACGACCACCCGAGCTCAAAGGGGCAGCTGTGGAGGGGCTGGGCTGAGCGTCGCCCAACTCCATCCGTCCCTGCCCCTCAGCTGCTGAAGGAGCGGCGCCATGCCGCTCCTTGGACGAGGCCCTCAACCGTGAGTTGGGGCGTGACTCTCGCTCCTTCTCCCTGGGGGAGACCTCGGAGTGGGGACAGACAGAGGGGCTCCCTGCCTGTCCCGTGGCCGCGGGGCAGCTGGTGCAATCCCTCCGGAAGCCGGAGAAAGCCGCTGCCCCTGCTGGGTGGTAAGCTACTGAAAAGCCACTGCCAGGACCTCAGGCGAGACCTGGGGAGCGTTCGATTCTGTTCGCGGTGCTGGTCTCCTCCGCACCGCCTAGGCTGATGTTACTTTTGCCAAAAAGTAAAAATGTTTTTTCACCTCCAGGTAAGTAATGATCTTTTGTGCTTTAAGCGTTAGGATTTATTTTTTCTGTTCCATTGCAGGCAAATTCTAGCATAAGCAGCACCGTTGCCTTGGCAGTTGACACACTGTACAGTATTCTCACAAATGTCAGCGACCAGATCAGTGCTGCCACACTTCGTGCAAGTTGCATGGCCCCGACAGTTCCGCAAGCGCTGACATCGGAAACATATTTGCGGATTGGGAATAAAAGGCTGAACTTTGCAGTGTAGGCAACAGGCTTTAACGGTCGTGGGAAGCATATGCAGCTCAAAGGTATGGTTCAAATGCTTGGTTGGTTGCTCCTGCCCGTCTCTACTGATATTGATCCGCTTGACGGCCTCCTCAGCCTGTTTCGGGAGTCCAGCCAAGAATTCATCCTCAGTGCAACTTATCTATTCAGTGTCCGATGTGGGCTGACTTACCTGGTGTTCGCCCAGACATGTCTATTCTAGAAACGTTTTGCTTTAAGCTTTTGTTTCAACCCCGACAAGAAGGCTACCAGAAAGCTTTTTCGCCTTGTAAGCTTTGCCGATTATGGCATCACGACATTTTGACACTAGGAAAGGGGAGATCTTAGCCAGTGGCTTTTCTTCATCTAGGGCTCTGACAAAAAATCTAGAAAATTTCGGTGGTTCAGATTATTTTTCAAAAGTACGTACGGAGCAACCCCTTCTAGGGGGACACACCGTGTTGGGTTTGGAAGAGGAGGCAGACATAAGAAGGCAAAGAGTGTTCAGAATCTGTGGCGCACCGTCCACCACCGAGCCCAACAAGGGGACAGGTAATGTGTCATAACAAGAGTGGCTTGGCAGACACAGTTAAGCTACCAGTGCTACCAAAAAACTATAACCAAGTGTGGTCTGGAAGAGGGTATCTGTCACCACCCAAGGTTAGCCCTTGCCGCCAAAGAAATTGAAATAAGAAGGAATAAAAGAAGGAGAAGAAAGGTAGAGAAGGGAGAGTGAGAGAAAGGTGACTGACTGAATCATCCTGGTCGGGCCAAGCCAGGACACCCGTCTACGAGAAGCAGAAGCCGAAGCGGTATATTGCCTCGCCCGGGTGGCCCCGAAGGGTCCAAGCGTACCCCGGGCTCAGCTCAACCAGAGGGATCCCCCTTTCCCCGGACACGAGTTAAGCCACGCGCAGCCAGGCGTAGGTGGGCGAACCCGCATGGCTCTGGGTTCGGAGTGAAGCCACTCACCAAGCACCTACTAAACTAAGTGCGCCCTGCGCGCGGGTATGGTGACCCACGTGGCTGGGGTCGTTGGTGACGCCACTCACCATGCACCTAGCACCTAAGCTGCACGCGTCCCCTGCGGGGCTCGGGGTCTGTAGGAATGGCACTCTCCAAACACCTGCTTTCTCAGGTGCCCTTTGCGGGGTTTGAGAGTAAGATTTTGAACATGCGGGATTCCCATAACATATGTTCGTGAAAAATCACGCATATTGTTTTCACAGCAGTTACATATTTATGCTCCGAGGAATTCATAATTAATTTTGTGGTGGCCTTACACACTGTGTCTTTTGTTTTGAAGATAATATCATTTGTCGTACTTTCATTTTTTTAGAGAATAGGAAACAGTCCACAGACAAAAATTTCTAGGCATATATTTGCATCGGTAATTGGACTATCATTGTTTTTTTCCTAAAATAATATATACTGGTATCATTTGCATAAGCGAAAAAATGAGGCATTATTTGCAATAGTATCTAGATAATTTATAAATAGGTTAAAGAGCAATGGCCCCAAGACACTACCTCAAGGTACTCCTCTCCGAACTGCTTTCAGCATTGAAGAATATCCGTCTATTTCAACACTTTGCTGCCGTAAGCTCAAGTAGGTTTCTATTAGAAACAGGAAATGTCCTCGAATTCCATAAGAATATAGTTTTTCTAACTGAACTTTATGACTCAGCCGGTCAAAGGCTTTAGAAAAATCGGCACCATGACAGAACAGCACACGACAAAACAGCACGCGACAAAACAGCACGGTCAAAACAGCACGCGTCAAAACAGCACAGCGTCAAAACAGCACGGCGACAAAACAGCACGCGTCAAAATAGCACGCGACAAAACAGCACAGCGTCAAAACAGCACAGCGACAGAAGAGCACGTGGCAAAACAGCACGGCGTCGAAACAGCTCAGCATCAAAACAGCAAAACGACAAGACAGCACAGCGCCCAAAAAAGTGTGTTTAGAAAATTATTGCGGTAAATATTTGTAGACTCATAAACTGCTCGGTTCTTTTCGGTTTATTGACGAAAATCAGTATACTGACGAAAATGTAATATATAAAAGCGTTTGTTTAAAATGTATAGTGAGTTAACCAGGTACTGATATTTGTATTTGTTGTGGCAGCCGACGCTACTTGTTCTGCAAGACGCACTGGGGCCCTATCGCGATCTGACATTATTTTCGTGTGCCCGTATTTGTACACAGGACGAACATGAGCTTCACTACCGCTTCGGTCAGAAAGGCAAAATGTCAAAATCCAGAAATTTGCAAGCATTGTACTCAGTGCAATTTTTCCCCATTTTCACGACTGCGAGAGGTGGTAAATTCGCGACAACCACAGAAACGGCTATAAAACAATCGTATTTATTCTCTTCTCTAGTAGACGGAAGCTAGGGCTGTTAAAAAGTGTGCGGCATTTACGGGCGCGCTTGATTTGCATTGTGCAGTTCACGATTAGATTTCCTTCTTCCCTATCCCTATTCCTATCAGGTCCCTATCAGGTCAAAAACCCAGATTTTAACCTAAGACCCCTGTGGCCCCGGAGCTTTTGTTGAAAGTTGAACCGACCTCTAAGACAAGCTGAAAACTGCGAAAGGAAGTGGTCATATAGTCAGGAATGAGTCGCATCCCCCCCCCTCCCCCCCTCCAAACGCCCTCGAAAATACTGACTTTTTTCAATTAATACTGACCTTTTCTTTTTCTGCTGACTATAAACGACACGGAAAAATCCGACAAACGCACCAACAAGAGCTTCGCTGAAGGAGGTTCGAACAATTGCACTCATTTGTTTAAAGCTTTCCGCTTGTCACCTTACGGGAATGCTTAACGCTGTATGCCGATCGGTAACTCCTGTTGTGATAAAATCGTGGTCCACTACCAACTGCCATGCCTTGTAAACTGTGGGTCCGACAGATCCAGTTTTTCTTTTTTTTTTGTGTGGTTATAAGTTTAGTCATCTTCAGCATATATTTTATTATGTGGACTGCTACTAGTATTCATCATTGTAACTGACTCTTGTAGCCTCATGAAAAGCCCGAGGGAGGGTCGTGACGCGATATATTTTTTATTTTTTTTTGGAAGGGGGGGGGGGGGGGGGGGGTTCCGGGTTGCAGAGTTTGGTAAGCTCTGAAATAGGCAATAAATTCCCTAGGGACAATAAATGAAAAGGTCAAGGAGGTTCGATATTATTCGCGCAGAGAGAGGTGAAGAACGCGCTTGAAGTTGCTATATGCGTGCTGTTTTGTCGCCGTGCTGTTTTGACGCCGTGCTGTTTTGGCACGTGCTCTTCTGTCGCTGTGCCGTTTTGACGCTGTGCTGTTTTGTCGCGTCCTATTTTGACGCGTGCTGTTTTGTCGCCGTGCTGTTTTGACGCTGTGCTGTTTTGACGCGTGCTGTTTTGATCGTGCTGTTTTGTCGCGTGCTGTTTTGTCGTGTGCTGTTCTGTCGCGTTCCCAGAAAAATCAATAACTATTCCTAAAGTTAGACACTTCTATTCAATATTGTTTAAGATAATTTCTTTTTGCTGTAAAAGAGCCAGTTCAGTAGAGCGACCTTTTCGAAAACCATATTGAAAATCCGTAAGTAGCATATTTTTTCACAAAAAATTATTAAGCCTGACAATATTAACTTTCTCTAAGCCCTTGGAAAAAAGGGGGCAATATTGAGGTCGGTCTGTAGTTGGGCATATCATTTTTGACCCCAGACTTGTATAAGACAGGCATCTTTCCAATCTGCATACCTTTAGGAAAAATACTTGTTGAGAGCGACAATTTTAAGATTTGTGCGAGGCAAGGCGAAATAATAGCAAGCACGTATTTTATCGGCTGCACCGCTTCCTTTAAAATTGGTACATTTACTGTTTTTGAGCTTTGAAAATGCCGAGCTTACCTCGCTCGCCTCGATAGGAAACAAAAAAACGGTTTTGCCGAATTCCTTGAGTTAAACACGGGGAGCCCATTGTGTGTGCAGGGGAAAACATTTGTGAAATAATCATTAAATATATTTGCTAGTTAAACTTCAGTCAACTTATTTCCTTCAATTATAAGTTCTCTTATGATGTTATCGTGATTGTTCCGGTCTCAGAAAATATTAATTTGTTTCCCAATTACGTCACTTCTTCATTCATTATGAAACGTTTTGTAATAATATGAAAATTCCGCTTTCCTTAGCCTGCTGGTTATCTCGTTTCGACACTTCTCAAACTTTTGAAACGCATCTAGGTCTCTAGTGCTCAAGCAACGTGCATAGATCTTGTTTATTTTAGTTATCATTCTTTCTTCGGTGACCCATGGTTTCTTAGACTTTTTAGATACAGTTACTTTTCCAGGCTTAAAACATTATTATATATAGCATCAAATTGATGGATAAAGCAATCGTACGCTTCATCAGCCGAGTTCCTTTAGAGTACCCCATTCCAGCGTTTAGATGCCACGCAGTGCCAGATCATTTCTAGTGCTTCAACGTTAAAAACATGAGAATAATATATGGTATCGTAACTACGGGCTTTTCCTAAAATATCTAAACCAGCAAGAAAATTAATTGGAAGATGTTCACTGGTATTAGAACACACTACACCAGCAGAGAGTCGAGTCCGAATTATGTTTGTGATGAATAAGTGCAGTAACGTTTCCCTGAATGAAGTAACGCGAGTAGGACAAGGGATTACATGAAAAACACCGAACAACTGAAACAAAGTAGAAAATTCAACTTGTCGAGCAAAAACAGAATTCATATCGATATTAAAATCACCACCCAAAATGATTTTATAATCGTTGTCGCCAACAAATTGAAATACAGTTTCAATAAAACAAAAACCAGATAAATCAGCACTGAAGGTCTATACAATAATGCAAACATAATGTTATCGTACATCACTCATAGAGCTTCATAACCATCAGTCATAATACAAAAATCTTTTATAAAAGTGCATTGAATGTCTTCTTTTTATGTACGTAGCTATTCCACCACCGCGCCGAGAGGTACGATCGAAATAAAATCCAAAATTATCAAGAAGAATTCCAAGCTCATCACTTTTATATCTCACCGACCTGACATTTAGGTGAAAAACCGAAAGCGGTTTATTTGTTTTATCATTGAACAACCCTATCACATCTGAAGGAAAGCAAAGTTCTGTGACGGTCATGCGCAGAAAAAATAAAAAAAAAGCTCCCCTCGCCTTATCTTCTACAGCTTGTCAAGCTCATCCAGGCATTTGATCTGAATGGCGTGTGCGCCTTTCCCATTTGCATACCACGCAAAGACCTAGCCTCTTTACTTTGCACGACCTTTGGCTGCCCTGAGACATTCCCTGTTATATCGAGTGAGACTATCTTGGATGAATATATGTGGACTACAGTGCTTTAGGTTACCTTTTTCAGCCATGTGTCCTTGATTTGTTGCCTTACAAAATGAACACTTATTCCGGGGGGTGGTCTTCTCTTGCTGGCATCCTGTGTAGAGTTACAACGTCGGATTCTGCTAGAGTGAGGAACCTCTAGTTTCTCAGCAACTTTGTTCAATGTCTCAATCAATTTTTCACCCTGCACCTCCGGGAGACCATGAACTTCCAGATTCATTCTCCGACTTCGAAATTCGAAGATGTTGACTTCCTTCTGGAGTTGGTCATGTGCTGCCCTGCTAAGTTCATCTTTCTTCTCTAAATTTGTTAACCTCTTTTTTAGTTCCTTAATTTCGGTATCGTGAACCTTGATTGTCTTCTCGAAATCATCAAATCGTTTCGACAAAAACTGGACGAACTTTTCTATGCTGACAACTTTCTCTTTTCGCTCGGGAAGACCTTCCAGTCTCTGCTTGGTGGATGCGAGGAGGGCTCTTACAACTATCTGAGGTTGATCTTCCCCACTTTTACTAGCGCGCAATCCGGTGGCTCTGCATGTAGGATATCGGCATATTGCCTTGGAGTCTTCACTTTGAACCCTAAAGGATTTCTCAGTGACTCCTGCACACTTACACTGGCATGAACCACCACCACTGCCACTGGCATGGCATGGCATGACACTGGCATGAACATTCACTACACTCTACCGAATAATCATTCTTTTTGGGGAGGGTGATTCACAATATGAACAAGTGTCAGGAATTGTTTACACAGGGCAACCTTACGACATGAATTACTACTGTAATAGTGACAGTGGCAGCGGCAGCAGCGGTAGCATAGGTTCATTGTGTAAAACGTTTGTAAGAATTACCAACCTGTAAGAGACGTGTTGTCCAAATTAGCGATGTGGGTGATATGCGGCCGCTGCTGCCAATGACCGCTGCACAGAGGAACCCGTCCTTACCTGCCCTCGACGCTGGAAGAGCTGCGCTTGCGCAGAAAGGTCCGTCGCCGATCCGAAGCGAGCGGAAAACAGCAGCGCAATACCGCCAACGATGGGAAGCAGAAGCTTGCCAAAATCAGTCGCCAAGAGACGAACAGCAGGACTGAAGGAGCAGACTTTGGCGGAGACGAGCACAACTTCCAAGGTGGAAACTGTAACTGGCGCGTTGTCCAAATTGGCGATGTGGGCGATATGTTGCCGTCGCTGCCAAGATACCTAGACTCTGGGAATCCTGTTTTCTATCTCTATCTTGGCCATAAACTTTGGAGGTTTATAGCCAAGATACCCAGACCCTCGTATCTTGGGTCTTTTTGGTCTCAACAATTCCAGACAAACACATTTGGCCCACAAGAACAGTGCTACTTTGGTAGATTTTTAAATTATATAGGTAAATAGAACATCGCACGGTGCAGACAAAACAAGCTATCGAACTTTACAAGCAAAAACCTGATACGTTACAAGAGCTACACCCGCATTACAACAAAAGTTATTAACCTGAACAGAGATTCTTCGAATGAAATTGATTGTTGTCGTTGACACCCTGCTGTCAGTATTTAGAGAACTTGTGTGCTGACTTGTTCCACTGTCGATTACTTTTGATAGCTGCGCGGTTATAAGGCTCTACTCATACTAAAGTAGATATCACCCATTCGTGACATGCGCTCGAGTATACACGATAACAACCACTCAGAACTGTTTTCTTATCTTGGCGTTTCTTATCAATGGTCATCAATAACAAGGCACGTTGAATGCCGTCGCGATCTATGAGGGCGTTTGCTATTCTATCATATGTAGACTTGAAATGGCAGATACGGCATTGTTCTAAGTGAAGTAAAGGTAATATCGTTCTTCAAAAAAAGGGTACAGAAATTCGATAAAATGACTGTCGTAGCAGAAGCTTTAAACGCCTGAACAGATATCCGAGCGATATTTGTCACTGATCTCTGTTGTGAGTGTGGAAAAGGTCATGACGTTGAAGTGACAACATAATGTCCTACCAAATGATCTTTTTATATAGATTGCCTGATCATTTATATATTAAATATGGATTGTTTGATTTGTCCGTCATAACATCGTTTGCCTTTTTTTTAATTCTATGCACTGCACTTTATTTCATATTTCATTTGACTGTATTTACAATAATTTTCAGTGCCAATAAAATTTCTAGAGGGCCGTTTTCATAACGGCCCAAATATAACGCAATTAAATGGTGAATTTTATTTTATTTAAATTATTTTTGAACTCTAAGGCCTGGTTCCTCGTCCTTTGAGCCGTTTTAGTTCTCAAGTGCAGCAATCAAACGGAATCATATTATATGAGCATGCGCACGAAAAACAAAATTAAAAGAGAAGATTTACATAAAATTAACGTAACTGAACTAACATTCGAAAAACACAAGTTAGTCTGTATTTAGAACATTGCTGTATTGTAGATGTTAACAATAGATTGTGGCAACCGGGTCCATTAGAAAATGGCAAAAGAGAAGCTGATGTTTAAAAAAAATGTGATTATTTTCAAAAATGTGTTCGATTACACAAGTTATTCTTAAAGATCATAGTATTCTTTTTTATATGTGTGATAAAAAAAGCTTTGTAAGAGCTGGGTACTGCTAATAAATGTTTCGAATGGCGCATAGACTTGACAATTTTTTGTTTGTTTTATTTTGGAGTAGAATTAATGAAGTAAATAATTTAGCTATAGTCGGATGCAACCTAAGAACAATCTTTTAGCTCTACCCACAAGCGCATTGCGCCCATCTGAAGTGCCTCCGCCGTCGAGAAAGTAGTTCGCTAGCAACGTTGATTTTTCTTCCTCCAGTAAACGTGTCTTAAACTACTACAATATTTATTTAATTCATTCAGGACGTTTAAATAAGTTAGAATACGTTTTTGTCAACGAAATAGCTGTTTAGTAAAGAAAGAAAGTCATGTCCAATGTACCGTCATCCCAGTTCATTTTCTGTCCAAGATACTGTCTAACATACCGTCTTCCAGCGCCTTCGATTGAGGGAAAGCGGCGAAAACGAAACCAACCTTTCTCTCGCCAAAATTATAAATAACAAAGCACTTATAGTTCCTGCAAATAATAAATATTTAGTGATTTACTTAGTTTTGTGGGCTTTGCGCACGAAATGTGTGCCTTTATTTTGTTGGATGAATAGAAAACAAGAATAATTATACTTTTCGGGTTTTAACAAATCGGCACCCTCCCACGTCATCGACACCACCACCGCGCCCCGCTAGAGTGCCTTCATACACACGCGCGCTTTTGCTTGAGTGGTGACATCTCAGCCATTTTTACGCCCAATCGTTTTTTTATGCATTTTGAAGTACGCGCAATCCGGTGTCAATCAGCTCGAGCGCGTAGCTTTGGCTAATGCATAGACGCCATTTTAGCGCCCAGGTCACGCAACGAGTGCGCGAGAGCGTCACGCGCTGAACATTCAGTGCAACAATGGATGTCTTCACCCTGAGACAGACAGACATGTAGGCACCCTACGCCCCGCTCTCTTTGTCTTCCGTCATGGATCCCACTGAGGTGCACGTATATCTCAGCTCACCCCGCGGAAACCACAGCGAATTGAAGCAGCGGTGCCGGTACTATGTTGAGTAGCAACGTGGGGCAGAGGCGACAGAAATCCAACGAAGCAGACGACGTCCGGCGTAGCTTCTCACCTCTCAGCAGTGCTAAGCCTCGCGCCCGCTTCGAAATTTTCGTTGGCGATAGCGTCGCTGGATTCTCACGTTGTCGCGCAAAAACTGCTGCAAACGCAAGCCGATACCATTAAGATTCCGTGGCGTAACCTCGGGCACGTAAAACACGGTGCAAAAAAGCAGAATAATAGACCGATCTCACCGAGCGTTCGGCGCATGCTTGACGCCACCATAACTTTAGTTCACAGGAGGCAAAAGGCAGTGCACGAGAAGGCTCGTGCTGTCTCGTGCTCCTCACGCGCAGAGCTCCAGTGAGGTTGTCGCGCCTGCAGAAAGACTAAAGTTCCCTCCATGCATTGCGGCAGCGGTGGCGTAGTCAAACTGGCTGGTGAGATCGGTCTATTGTCACAAGAAACTAGCGTCGCGTTGCTAAGGCCAGCAGCCATGTTGAGCTTTTTTTTTTTCAAAAGGATCGCGATTGGTCCACGGAATGGTGACGTCATGAAAACGATTGGCTGGCGTTTCTCGGCGTAGGAATACATTTTCCTCTGAGAGGCATTTCCGGTTTTTTCTTAGCTTGCAATCAACTATAGAAACCCTGACGAAACAGTCGTAAGATAATAGGATGCAACGCGCAGTCCGGTGTTGTACTCAGTCTAAGGTACTTTGTGTGCAATATATTTATTTATTTTTTTTGGCACACCTACGGAGTTCAGGGGGCTTTTTTGCAGTAAATTAATGAAGTTACAAATATACAGGTTATTTTGGAAAAACGCGAGCCAAATTGCTCCTGCGAAAACTACGCAACGCACTGACGAAAAGATTGATGTCCAAGACTTTTTTTCCAAGGGGCACACTAAGGAAAATTATGAACGTTCAGTGTAATTGGATAATTAATCACTTTTCGTAATTCATCTTTCATTATTAATCTTAAAGGGACGTTGTCAACGAGAATCTAGATGCGAAATATTGAAAACTACCAAATCCACCGACATTACAATGTTACAAGGCACGCGCAGCATTTTACGGCCCTCCGAGGAAATGCTCAATTAAAACGTATTTTCAAAATTCGTTTTTTTTTATTTTTTTTTTCTCGAAGCGCGACAAGCGCTACCGATTGATTTCTTTCTCCATGATCGAAACGCGTAACGTACAGTCGTCCTCAATATGAGCGTGAACACGCCACCGTCGACCGATTGGTACTGTTAGCTCCAGCTAGCGGCGCTCCCACGAGTCAACGCGAGAATAAGCGCCTGCGCAGAAAGGACGCATGCGCTGTTACGAGAACGCACGCCACCCCCTTTTGCATGTCAGTTTGAATAAGGCAGGGTGTGCTGCTTTATATATTTATAAAAAAATGCGCGGTCAGTGTGAACGCGACCTCCTACGCGCGCTCCGTTTTTCTGATCTCGCTTCGTGCGCTATCTTTCAGTGAACGCGGAACTGATAATTTTTTTTTAAGAAGGCGCGCATGAATGTTTTTGGAAACTCTTTTAAGAACGACACCATTTCAGATAAATATGTTTATTTCCAGAAAGAGCTTTTTCAAAAAAAGAAAAACAAACAACCACGTTGATCCTTGTTTACAATGACCTAGTTTTAAGACATCTAGCACTTAACTTCCTAGATTGTCTTTTGAGCGTCTTCGTAGCTGGTCATGCCACCGTGCGCCCTGAGGACACGCAATTCTCGAAGGCAGAGACTGAAAAAGCGCTTCGACGATATCGGCGCGCCCCCGCAGTCGGTTCCACTCGGCTTCCATGGCATTCCAAAGGTCGTCGGCACGTGCACTGTGGAGGATTTGCTTCGCCAGGTTTCGCTTAAAAAGTCTCCAGATGTGCTCGATAATGTTCACATCAGCGCCTTTTGGAGGCCAAGACAGCTGTCTGACGTAAGGCTCCTCCAGAAGCGTCCGCACTTTGCCGGCGGTGTGGAATGGGGGAGGTCTTGCTTGAAAAACAAATCCGTCAGGAAATGGGCTACCGAGAACATAGGAAAGTATGACGTCGTCCAAGATGTTGCAGTAGTGTTCATAGGTCAGCCTTCCTTCAATTCTGTGCAGTGGTCCAAGTTCTTGGTAGGAGACAGCTCCCCAGACGTTCACAACCGACCGACCACTTGCTGCCACTTCCCGAAGGAACTCGGGGTCGTATCTGCAGCAGTCGGGCCGCCATACACGTCGCTTCTGATCCCAACGAGTCGTAAATGTGGACTCATCAAAAAAAAGGACGCTCCTCCAGTCTGCAAAGGTCCAAGAGCTGTGGTCTCTGGCAAATACCAACCACTGTCTTTTGTTCTCTTCGCTAAGCGGAGGCTTTTGGGCAGCTATCCGGCTTTTGACCCAAGCCTCCAATAACCTTCTATAAACTTCCGACGTGCTCAGCTGAAGGTTGCAGCCATTGAGAACATCTCGGGCCGACAGAAACCGGTCGACCACCACGGCCGCCACAATCGTCTGATCCTGGTCGGCTGTTGTCACACGAGGACGTCGATTGTGCGGCGCGTCCGCAATGCGGCCTTCGTTCTTGTAGGCTCGTATAATGCGATTGACGATTTTCAATGGGCGCTGCATCAAATCGGCGATGGCTCTTTGGCAATTCACCTTCAGGCACAGGTCTATAATCCGGCGACGCATACGAATACATATTTCAAATTACTACGTGTCAGCTGGCGCTATGAGCTAGTCGGACCAATCAAGCAGCGCCAAAAATGCAAATCAATGGGTCTTTTTCTGTGTGCGATCGGTACAGCAATCATAGAACCCGCACAAAACGTGACGAACAACCATGATGCCGTGCTTTTGACGCCGTCTGATTGGTTCGATTAGCTCGTAGCGTCGGCGGAGTCTGAATTTAAGGCGAAGCGAAGTTTATATGAAACGTCTTCAATGATACCAACTTCAAAACCCAATTATAACGCCCCCGTTTCCTACTTCCTTGTCAAACACATTTGTTTTATACCATCAAGAGTGACTATCCACTATTCCGAAACTCGCAAACTACACAGCAGGACTTGTCGTTCCAAAGGCGCAGTCCGTGGTTGATTGCTTATCGCAAACAGCGCTTCCAACAACCAATAAAACAAAACAGACGGGCCGTGGGCGGTTTTAAAATTCCAGAACGGGGGTGATACACGCTATCGCAACAGCGCATCCGTCCTTTCTGCGCAGGCGCTTATTCTCGCAGTGATTCCTGGAAGCGCCGCTAGCTGGAGCTGGCAGTACCAAACGGTCGACGGCGGCGTGTTCACGCTCATATTGAGGACGACTTACGTGCCCCGCCACATACGTTGCACATGGCTAGGATACATCAAGCGCTACCTAGAGGCAACCAGGAACTGATAAAACTGCGGGGTGGAAAGGGGCTGACTCAGTGCTCGCCTACTCCGACGTGCTCACTAAATACCTCTGGAACGCCTCCTTCAACTCCGCAGTTTTTCAGTTCCTAGTTGTCTCTAGATTACGGAGCATGTAACGAGCACCACACGCTCCGCTGTTCGCAATTTATTCGTACCCGATAGCAGAGCAAAGTCCGTCACACTCAGTGAATCCAGATCATTTGAAAGTGGGAAAATATTCTTTGAAGTTTCTTGCGTTTCTCCATTTATCGGGGCATGTTTGTACGCATCATCTATTATGTCTCGGATGAGAGCAGGCACGCATTAGACACAAGTGCTCTGTCCGTGTTCGGCTGAAACTCTTGTCCAGTTCGTGCTTTCCTGTAGGACAACGAGCCATCCTGGACAATAAAAAAATGAAGTTAATTTAAATCAGATATGTTTTACTGTGACTTAAATCAAACTTTATCCTCCAGAATAATTAATATATATTTTTATTTATCTTCTATCTATTCTTTGATGCTTTCCATGTGTAGCTGTTTTTGTTTTTAAATCAAGAAATCATCGAGCAAGAAATATTTATATCACGCTGCACAGTGGTCTTCTCAGGAAATCGAAACTTCGAGCTTTCTTCCAACCATTCACATTGTTCGTCAGTAAAGAGAAGTCATATTGCGCGTAAATAAGAATGCAAAAAAAAGAACAGTAGAACAGTATTTTCCTAATGAAGTAAAATCAGAACGCAAAAAAGCAAATACAGATTTTTTATCAGTAACTAAAAATGTATCAAGCTATGATTTTATAGTGGAATTTACTCAATGAAAAGTTATTTAACTGTACCTTGAATCCACACTACTTCTTCCGCAGTGTTTTCATTGATCTGACGAATTGATCAATTAATCTGCCATGCAAAAAATACATCTAATAATTACGAAGCACTATTTTATAGCTGCAGTGATTTAAATCAAATAAATCTGATTTAAATCAGGTAAATCTATTTCCTTTTAATCCAGATTTTGTTTTTCTATTTTATCACAAACCCCAATTGAATGATGATTCAGCGTTCGGCTTTATTAACCGAGCGGTCTGTCAGAACCGCCGACCAAATAATCCATGTTGTATTTCATCGGGTGCAGTTCCCAATTAAGTTGCTAGGGTCATTACGGTTGAATCTCCTCTCCAATAGTAAAATTTCCGGGGAAAAGAACTGACTTGCACATGAGGCTGACTTGAGCTTCTTTTTTCAATTAGCCATCTTCATCATAAAGCGTACCGAGTACCGGAAATCTATGATAATTAATGAAGGGAAGCCAAAACTCATTATGAGCAGGATTACCAATGGCCTTGATTGCTCGCTTCCCTGGTACAGTTATCAAAGGCCGTTGAAAAAAAGATTATCCCATTCTTTTCGGATTAGGCAGAAGAAAAGACGAAGACTGCTGGAGGGGGGCAAAGGGCACCGTAAAGTCGGTTACAAGTGAAGAATGTAGCGTCAAATGCCTCTCAAAATAGGCCTTGTATTCCTAGGCCACCAAACGCGTCCAATAGACCTTTTTCACATACCGACGGCACCAGGCGGTGGCTGCACGAACTAAAAATTGAGGAAGTGACCTACCTGCGCTACCAATCGATAATGGGAGCTACGCTACCAGTTTCTTCGCTCTCCGAGCAGCGGCGCGTGCCCAAGGCGACTCTAAAGAGGGGGATCTGTGGCGTCCACCCAAACGTCATGTTTTTCTTTCCGTCCACTTTCTTGTTTTGTGTAACGCAATTATATATATGTTGCAATTACGTGCTCTACTCGCTGATCCACAGCCTCCTTCCGAATTTCCTCGATTTCTAGTGCCGACTTCCGCCGCTTGGCATCGAGTGCTCGCGCGTGCGCAGAACGCTTCTCGGAAAAGGTCCATTGTTTCCGTGACATAACAACCTGCTCGAAGCCATCTTTGTTCTTACGCACGATTATTTTCCAAATGGCTGCCGTGCAGATTTTCTCCGACTCCAGCCTGTTGCAACAATTATTCTGCTCTTTACCGTGGTTTTACACTTACCCGAGCGTACGTCGATAAGTCGTAACCGCGTCCACTTTTATTCGCAATAGGTTCTGAGCGACAGCGTGAGAATCCAGAGATGGTATTGCCATAAAAATATTTTATGTGGGCTTAATGCTTAGCATCGTACGTCGGACGCCGTCTGCTTCTTCGTCTGCTTCAGGTTGCATCTGAACATCTTGACGGCATCAGCTTTTTTCGCAGTGGTTTCGGTGGAGCCAAGCTAAATGCAGTGGTTACCGAATTCTCCTTTATAAGAGGAGTGTGCCTGTTGCTAAAATCCTGCAATAAACAATCAAAATAAAAGTGAGGAGTTAAAAAACCGGCCAAAGGCGAAAAACACTTGCTCAGCGTTAGAAGAAATGAAAGTGAACTTTACGGACATAACTCGCTTTGGGTTCGCTAGGCGATTGATAACTATCCCTACCCAAACATGATAGAAACACACCACAAGCAGACTGGAGCCTCTATTGCAAACTTTTATAAAGGGGGTTCTAAGAAATTTTAGTTTTTGTTATTTCAAAAGATTTTTTTTTTTTTTTTGCAGTGTGGTAAGATGGCGATTTGTGCACTCGCGCAACGACTTATCTGGTTTGCCCTCTTTCTTGCATTTCTGCACAGGCGTCTTGGTGCAGTTTAAGCCAGTGCTGTACACGTTCTTCAAAAAGAGGAACGAAAGCTCGTTCCTCGTTCGTTCTGATGCTTGAAACGCGTTCCCCGTTACAAGTTTCATGTGTGTGAAAGGAACTCGTTCCCATTACGGTCTAAAAAATGGAAAGTGTCGTCACATATACGTTACTGTTGCATTGTACTAATTACGATATTTAGTTAGTTCTAACATATATATCTATATATATATATACAAATATATATATATATATATATATATATATATATATATATATATATATATATATATATATATATATATATATATATATAGATATATATACCGGGTGTTCATTTTTAATTCGAACAGATTTATTACAAAAGATCCGTAAAAGATGCACTAGTACGGTTTGTTCAAGTGAGTTATACGGCTAGGGGGACATTATGTGGGTGGCTAATCCTTGCGAGAAGTTGGCTAATTAATTAAAATTCGTTAATTAAATTTTTAATTAATGAAAATAGACATATGGTTCCAATTAGAAACTTGCTCAGCGTCATCGAAAACCCCTAATTCAGTCATTTTCAGAAAGACTTTGAGCGCGTGAGAAGCGTAGTAGTGCACTAAAGTTACCACTCGTGAAGCAGGTACAAGGCTGGGGCTAGATAAGAGACGGAAAAATCGCACGGGCGCCTTATCGCAACCTCTAGCATTGTACCTGCTCCAAGAGCGGTAACTTCAGTTCACTACTACGCTTCTCACGCGCTCAAAGTCTTTCTGAAAATGACTGATTTAGGGGTTTTCGACGGCGCTGAGAAAATCTTTAATTGGAACCATGTGTCTATTTTCATTAATTAAAAAGTTAATTAACGAATTTTAAGTAATTAGCCAACTTCTCGCAAGGATTAGCCACCCACATAATGTCCCCCTAGCCGTATAACTCACTTGAACAAACCGTACTTGTGCATCTTTTACGGATTTTTTGTAATAAATCTGTTCGAATTAAAAATGAACACCAAGTATATATATATATACATACATACATATACCGGGTGATTATTTTTTTATATAAAACAGAATTATTCCGACAAATCCGTAAAAGATGCACTTATGTGTTTTGTGGAGGTGAGCTATACGGCCAGGGGAACATTATGTGGGTGGCTAATCTTTAGAATAAGTCGGTTAATTAATTAAAATGCAATAATTAACTTTTTAATTAGTGAAAATAGATATATTCTTCCAAATAGAAACTTAGAGAGCCCATTCGAAAACCACCAAATAAACTCTTTTTTAGAACGACTTGAAGCTCGTGGGAAACTCGGGGGCGCACCAGAGTTATCCCTCGTCAAGGACGCGCGAAGGTGGCAGTGGTGGAAAGAGGATGATTAGGTCATTATCTCGTTCCGCAACAGCTGTAGTCGGTGACACGGCAAGAACGAAGTGGACGCTCCTCCCACCTCTTTCCACTTTAGTAGAGCGAACACCGGAAAAGAGGCGACCTCCTCTCTACCGTTTGCTTCGCTGAAGTGGAAAGGGGTAGGAGGAGCTTCCGCTCCGCTCTGGACCTGTATATATCGCGACTCCAACTAACTATAGGTTGCGTTACTCGCTTTCCGAAATGGCGGTTACAGTGGGGGTCGGAGATGCGTGCCGCTGTTGAGCCTGTCTGGTGTGCTGGCTTCACTAAGTACGCAAATTATTTCTGGTAATACGAGAAAGCTAGGGTGCTATGAGCGCAGGTCACCTCTTTATGCTGAAAACAAAAATGGTGTTTAGCGTAATATTTACGCAAGGATGCACGTTTTAATTCTGGAGCTAAACCGAAACTAACCTCTATTTTGGATTTAATTTCTCGGTATAGGTCTGAATTTCGGATTCTTTCATAACTGAAGATGCGTCTCACATCGCAATTATTTAGTTAGAGACCTTGTTCGCCGTAACTTCATTTAATGACATACATGTTCGATCCAGGCACTTCATTGTATTTTGGAGATTTCAGTGTCCCTTTAAAGACAGGGTCTTTCAAACACCTTAGAGGTAACATAGAATAAATAGTTGTTGAAAACATCTGTGTAGATATTTTTGCGTTCTCGCTGCCTTTTCTCGCTAAGATAATTGAGATGGGAAATAATGAACTGCGGGTCTTTTAATAGGTTTTGGGTATTTGGTTGATTAATTGGTTTAACATTATTCTCAGCACAAGAAGAACAGAATAAATCCAATTTTTACAATATGTCCACAAAACGTATAAATTAATTAAGGTGTCCCTCCACAACAACCCAAAGACGGAATCCGAGTCAGACTGCTGAAGTGTGTGTGTTTTTTATAGCAAAGCGTGACGCATAGGACTTTATATTGCATCAAGTGTTTGACTGTTTGTCTACTTGATTACGATGTAAGTTTTTCATATGCTAAAAAGAAAACAAAATTATACCTTTCTGGAAAGACTGTTATGGTTAAATGGCGTATTTTCGTGATCTTGGCGTTAATTCGGGGCATAAATTGCCGCGTTTTGTAATAATATGTTAAAATTCAGAAATTTTAATACTTAATTTTTCAAGCTCTAATATAATTTGTTGCTTATGATCTAGTTTCAAACGCGCGAAGAAGCTTGACGATCAAAAGTGTGCTAAGTATGATCCCTGGTGCCAGCCGCAGAATTTTTAATTGCCAAGTAATAAAACAAAAATAGTCTAAAATCAACTAAAACATTTAAGCTCATGTGAGAAATCCACGTAAAATTACATTAATTGTGGGCAAAGTATGGTTTTCAATCAAAGTTGCGACTTTTTACCATCGGCAAAACGTCTAAAGTCGCCGCCATTATCCTTCCAGACCCAATACCCCAAAATACAAAAAAAAAAACATATTTTTTTAAATTTTTTCATAACATTTAGTTACGTTTAATTTTACGCTCCGTCGTTTTGGTAATCTCAGCCTTTCCAGTTCGAAGCAACGCCTACCTGCTTGCACGTCTGCTCACTGCAAACACGTTTCGTTGGCATTGAAAGCCGGTGAAACAGTAGTGAGTTTTAGTATTGCGTATACGAGCGAACGCAACCGCTGTGTATTTGCGTTAGCTTTGCGTGTTCTACACTGCGCGTGCGCGGAGCCCAAAATTGCGGTCCTGGATTGCCGCATGGCAATGACGCGCATGCACAACGTGGGGCACGTGCGCGACTTTAACGCAAACGCACACCGCTTGCGTTTGCTTCTATACGCAATACCAAAACTCTCTAGTGTTGTAAAAACCCATACCGGCTGCAGCACTATTTTGGGACAGTGAAGAGTGTTGTTTGCATTCGAAAATGACATTTCGCGAGTCATGATCGCGAGCAGTTCCGAAGTGCCCGCTGAGCAGGAGAATTGGGGGACCCTCACTAGAGCACTTCACGTTTCCGCCGCGGGAGGGCGAGCAACGAGCTGGAGACGCGAATAGCTTTGCGCCCGCTTTACGAGTGATAACTTTGGCGCGTCTCCGAGTTTTCCACGAGCATCGAGTCGGTCTAAAATAGTTGATTTAGTGGTTTTCGCTGAGACTCTGTAAGTTTCTAATTGGAACGATATGTTTATTTTTACTAATTAAAAAGTTAATTAACGAGTTTTAATATATTAGCCAACTTACCGCAAAGATTAGCCTCCCACATAATGTCCTCCATGCCGCCTGACTCACCTGCACAAACCGCATAAGTGTATCTTTTATAATTTTTTTCTTAATAAATCTGTCCGAGTTAAAAAAAAAAAAATCACCCGGTATATATACAGGGTGTTTCACGAAAAGTGGGCAAATTCAATATTGCAAAAACTACACATTGCAACAAACAAAGGCTTGTGTCGTTTTTGTCCCAGGCCAGGGGCCCATTTGGGAACATTATTCAAGTTTGGAATAATTTAGTTTTAAATAATAATATTTGCGTAATTACCTTTTTTAATATTGCGTTTATGCTTTTAGGTGGCTTGGTTTCCATTCGAAAATTGCTCAGCATCATCGAAAAAAATTAACTCAACAAATTGCAGAACGATAGAAGGTACGGGCAGCATTTTACGGCATTCTGAAAAACCGCACATATTCGACAGCTTTTTATCTTTCGGTTTGCAATCGGAGCGTTTCTCGGCGCCGACGGCACCGCGCCCCGTGGAGAACAACCAGCCTTTGCTGCGTTGCGTGAGGACAGCGCAACAGAGGTTGGTTACACAATTTCTTCAAGGGGCGCGTTGCCGTCGAGGCCGAGAAGCGCTCCGATTGGAAACCGAAACATAAAAAGCCGTCGAATCTCTGCGGTTTTTCAGAAACCGTGATCTTAGAGAGGGGACACAGCGACACGCGGAAAGCGTATCACGGGCCAGGTCCACAGGACGGGATTGGCTAAGATAGCTTGTAGCATCCGCTGCGTCCGGACGTAAGGTGAAACGGGCTATAGGCGGGTTCTTATTTTAAATATGAAAGGCTAGTGACGTCACTACGTGCTTCGCATTGTTATCACCCATTATGCGGTTTGCACTTCACACGAGGGCTTCGAATGACGTCCACCCCTTACGAAGCAGCTGCCAACCTAATCTTTACCGGAACCTTATTGTTCACACGCGCCTTATCATCCATCATGTGGTTTTAATGCTTGTTTTGTGGTTTTCTTTATTGAAATGGATACTGAACTGTATGCTGTATGCCTGATTTCAAAGGAGATAAGTTGTTTCGCCTTCGATTGTTCGCGGGGAGCTTTTTGCTTACAACTCCAACGACACGAAAATTTTAGAATGTGCAAATATTAATATTTTTGAATATGAATCGAATACGAAGAGTTAGCTTCGAATATTGAATCGAATATCGAATATTCGAAAACAGGTGCTTTTATTCGCAGCATTTTTATTTTCACATGTCGGAACTGCAGTTGATTTTTTTTCGATTTTTAATTTTTGGATTTTTGAACTGCAGAACTGCAGTTGATTTTTATGCATGACAACTTGTAATCTTCCCTACAACAAGGATTTTCGATTTTGTGTTTTTATTCTCATTAACACCAGTGAGGCACTGGTGTTAACAAGGATATAGCACAAAAACGAAAATTCAAGTTGTAGGGAAGATCACAAGTTGTCATCCAGAAAAATCAACTGCTGCACATGGTCAGGTAGGAGGCGCTCCCTTCGAGCGGAAACTACACCTCCAGCCACAGAAGAAAACAAACTCTCTCGCTTGGCACTGAAGTGGCAGGTATTGCCAGGTATTTTATGCAAAGCTTCACCAGACTCGATATCTTAAGCACCCGACAGTTCGCCACCACTCACACGGATCACTCACTCTCTTAAGCACTGCCTCCTCCGCATACGCTACAACTTCCCATTCTGAAGCTGAAAGCATTTTGCTTTCCATTGCACTTTTGGCTAAGTGGTCAAATGTTTGCCAAATATCTGCTGACGGCGCTGAGCCTTGCACCTATGACTGTTCACAGCACTGTGACTGGCAGCCATGTGTCGAGTGTTCAGTGTGAACCACTTCATTGTAAATATTGTAGTGAGAAATGGCAGGTGAAGCTCACGTAACTTTTGTTAGCGCGCGATGTCCACATGTCGCTTGTGAAGGCAACAGCGGCAGTGCCGCCTTTAAAGACACTGTTGAGCTCTGCTTACACATTCTTTGTGTAAGCACACGCGAGCGCGTAGAGCGGAATGGTAGGCGATAGTTGGGAACGGCTTCTGTCAGAATTTCTTTGAAGCCGCGGTCTTCCACAATGCTGTAAGTCTGTAAATCAAGTGCCACCATGGCGGCCCCCTTGTTATTTAGCGCTCGCACCGTCTTTTCTGGCGGACAGACTTCGTGCGGAGTACGAAGTCCGTCAGCGTCGGTTGACCTTTTCCTGGCGTACCAGCGGCAATCCCACGATACTCTTTCAACAACTAGGGATGTGAAAAAAGAGTCATAGTACAGGCTAGCTGGTGGAAGTCAACCATTTCGTCGTTTACCCTGAGACTGGGGTTTTTTTTAGAAGAGCAAAAGCTTTTAGAGCTAAAGTTTTTAGAAGAGCTTTTGCTCTTCTAAAAACCCCCCCAGTCTCAGGGTAAACGACGAAATGGTAGGGATGTGCTTTGAGATGGTTGACAAGGGTCTTTGTCGTACCTGTGGGCGTTTTAAGCGTTGACTCGCATGCTGCACATTGCGCCATCGATGTCGCCACCTTCGCAAAATATTTCTAAATAGCGCTCCTCTCTCTTCGTTTTGGTGCCATTTCCCGTTCGTTCCTCTACTTCGCAGACGCTTCCCCGAAATCACCTCCATCCGCCATTACACGGGTGGACGAACGCGAAAGTGAGCACAGATTACCGCTACCGACACTGACGCCACCAGTTTAGGTTGAAGCCGCCATGCAGCTATGTCACTGCCAATGGGCCTTGCTTACCGAAAACGAATCCGAAAGCGAAACTTACGCTTGCGAATACGTTCTCCAATATTCGATTAATTTCGAAAATTCGTATTACCACGAATATTCGAAAAATACCAAAGGCTTAGTTTACAAATCGAATACGAATATTAAATGTATGATATTCGATTTGTATTCGAAATTTCGAATATTCGCCCACCCCTAGAAAATTTCCTTGGCTGGTAGAGGCATACAGCTTCGCTGTAAAACGTCCCTTGTTTGGACAAAAGTTGTTTCTCGATCTTGCTGTCCGCAAAACAAGCAAGTGGAGAAGCGGGTCGGGCTTTTGAAGTTCAGTCTTCAAGACTACCAGTACTTCTTGATGAAGGTCCGATTCTTTGTCCAGTTTGAAGGTGGCGGAAAGCGGGAGAGGAAACAAAGGTTAGTTTTTGTATATCTTTAAGTGAATAATGTTGGATTTACAAGGGTGCACCTTATGACCGGTAGGCTACTTTTGTTGTAGCTGTAGGCCTCTTTGTGGAAGTTCAGTGACGGCTGTAGTCGGCCTTAAATTTCTTGATGCATAAGGTTCCGAGGAAGCAAAGAAAGTGGCTGAGTTTGAGACGTCCCTCTTTCAGTGTATTTCTCTTCGACAAAACTTCTGACACTAAAAAATAAATCAATGTCCACCAGCTCGCCTGCATCCGTGTGTTACCATTCAAGGACCCCAATAAATAAACCTTAAATAAGTAACAAAAGTTAAAGAGATCCTATTCTTCGTAGAGTTATTTTATATATACTTCTTAGAGTTTTCTCCTTAGAAGCAAAATAAAACTTACCTCACAGGACAAAAAAATAAAAGGAAAAGAAAGCCGTTCCTTTTATCGTCCCCGTAAAAACGTAAAGAGATCCACCAATGCCATGTGGAACAGCGGCGTTCCTTTGTTCCTCGTAAAAGGAAAGCGTTCCAGGAACGCCGTTTTGTACAACTCTGGTATGTACTTGCTGATGCCCTTGCATGCGGTTACAGTTATCTTGGTTAGCGGGTGTTTAAGAGGACCGAAAACAGCTGTTTACATGACAAATTCAATGGTGGCGCAGACGGTTCTCAGCAGAAGAAAGGTAAACGAGTCTTCACCACGTAGAGGATAGAATTCAAGGCATGACTTCTCTCTTGTTAAATCACTTTTGCTATCATTCTCCTCTTTACGAGAAACATACAGAGGGCGACCATATAAGGAAGCCCGTTTCACATGAAACTATTTTCCAAACATTGGCTACGCTAGGCATATATACCAATATCAGTAGCATTAACAAAGAAACATGTTATTGATTATGCTTTTCTGACATCAAACGAAGCAGATCCAAGCCATTCCCGACGGTGACGGTAGCGCTCCACAGAATTAAATGATTTCTTGTAGGCGCACCCGATGATAAGAACTGACGGCTTCTGGTTCTGAAACAAGAAAAAAAATAAAAAAACACCAAGCCTTGCTAAAAAAATAGAACAACTTCCGTCTGTGCAGCCAGAAAACTATGGTATCATTATCGCACGTTTATTTATATGTTTTCTTTGGCCCAGACAACAGTAACCTTTTATCGGGGAGTAACGAAGCAAGGGGGACAAATGACTCTTGACTTACTCAAATGAACGCTCTGTTGAGTCGAATATAATTTATATACAAGTTCGTCGATTGTATTACCGTAATCTAGAGGAAAAATTAATTCTCTCGCATGTCTTTTTCTCTTTTCCTCAAAGAACGCTCACTCTCAAATCTAAAAAGAATTATATACACTAAGCTGCTATTTTGTTTAAATATACATTAAATGTATGCATACCTTATATTTTCTTATATTGATAGCAAACTTCATTTAAGTATAGGAGACCTTTAGATTGACTCAATTGCCCTCTTCGAAGTTCAAGAAGACGTAAGCGATATTTTATATTTTGTTATAAAAACCTTAATGGATTGTTTCATTGACCTGATCTCACATGATCTAGTCATATTCACGCTTCGAGACGCGTTCGGTGAGCTTATCGTTAATTCTTTGTTAACTGAATAATTTGAATTCGCCTCACGACCTGCATAGAATACTTGTATAACTCTTTTGGTGCGGCGGCGATTCACAATTTGGGTTAAACCTTTTAGCATTTAAGTTGCTTCTTACTAATGAGCAATCTCTCTCTTTGCGCATCATTACCACGACTTCAGCACTTCAGGAGTACTTAAATAAAGACATGAATAGATTAATCAATGAATACACAATACACATTATAGCAAATCCGTACCCAGTCGGGTTTATTATAAACGACCTATGATCATGTATTTTTTACTCCTTGAATATAGTGAAAAACCTGAGGCTATATTTAGCACTGCACCAGCGAAATTGCTGTTCTATGGCGGAGATCGAAGTGGCTTCTTTTGGGCTCACACAAAACACACACTATCCGAACATCCACCCGACTGACCCGAATTTGACTGCATGCAATATGCCAAGGAGTTAATCATTTTGAATTTTGATTTTTTTTTTGTGCGTCACGAATATTGCGACCTTCCTCTGTATTTTTTCCGGCCTCGCCTTGACGTAGTTGATAGTACTCATGAATGACGTCGTTTTTAACACACCCCACTTTTTACATTTTAAATCAACAATGTTTTCAAATATCGCATTCCCTTCCATTGTACGTTTCTAAACCGGAGAGGTTGAGAATAATAATCTCTACGCTGATAACTATTCTACTAATCATTAAATGAATAGTAGAACAGATAAATTAAGCAATTAATTCCGGTTATCACACCCTTAAAAAGGCGACACAAAACTGCTGTCTTCTTGGAGTGTGCGATACAATATGTCGTTGCAGAAAATATAACCCGATAGCGATATTCCTAAGAACTTTTGCTTCACGTTTTCGTTACAGGTTTGTTTTGTTTCCGGATCTTATTTCGTGTGTTTGTGCGCGTGTGTTGGTGTGCATGTTTGTGTGTGTGTTTGTGCGTGCGTGAGTGCGTGCGTGTGTCTGTGTTTATGTCTGTATGTTTGTGTGTGTGTGCGTGCGTGAGTGCGTGCGTGTGTCTGTGTTTATGTCTGTATGTTTGCGTGCCCGTGAGTGGCGTACTATATAGGCCATTCATTACGTACACCTCTCTTTGCTTTTTTATGTGTGTTTCCTCGTGAAATTATTCATCTCATCCTCGTCATGAAGTATGAACAAAAAGCATGTGATTAAAATAAAATTGGGTAGCTTTTATAATTTCTTAAATACACGTTCCTCCTGTGACAGAGAGTTCTTTAAAAAAAGAACATGCTTGAGAATGCATGTATATCTTGCATTATTTTGATGACACTGAGTTGTCTTTTTCGTCATGATTTATTTCTACATTCGCAAGCTTGTCCCGACTATTAGTTAAGCGCTTCACTTTCGGCCGAGGTAGCACATAAATTGCCATTCTTACGTTAATTAACCCAAACATGTCAATTAAATAAATTACGAAGACACGTTTTTGATTTCAACATCAGGATAAAGATGCTACTGCGTTGCGTACTCATAACAAATGTACTATAACTAGAGGTGTGCGAATTTTGAGATGACCATTCAAATCGAATAGTGCCAAATAGTGGCCAAAAAGTCGAACGACAAATATAATACGAATATGAAACGTTTTGTTTCGCAAAATTCCGAAGGATAAATAAGAAATCCACATAAACGAAAAAATGCCCTACACTCTAAAAAATAGCCCGTGCGTTTTCTTTCCCGCACAACACTCGGAGAGCCAATCACCGCAACCTACGGAGACAGCTCAGCCAATGACGATGCCGAAACATATGCTTAGACCAAAAAACGCACTCTGAGTTTTGACATTAAGCAATACAAAACGTCACGCTTGAATTGATTAATGTCACAACTCAGACTGCGCTTTTTGGTCTTTTTGGGCTTTTTGGTTTTTGGTCTTATGGGTTTTTGCGGTTTGGTTTTTGGTTTTTGGTCTGGTTTTGAGGATGTTTCGGCATCGTCATTCACTGAGCTACCTCTGTAAGTTGCGGTGATTGGCTTTCCGAGTGTTGTGCGTGAAAGTAGACGCACAGACATTTTTAAGAGTGTACCTCATTGCTTCCATGATTATGGAATGTGATTCTGAGAAGGGTGGCGACCTTTCAGCAGGGACTCGAGAATCGGATGGGAAAATTAAAACATGCAAACTTGGTCTCAATAAAAACGAAGTAATTATTGCACCTCAACATCGAGCCGAAACTCAGAGTTTCGGTGTCGAAACTATACCCTCGTTTAAGAAAAAAATAGTGTTCTAATAAGTAAGCTTACTTAAGGCATCACGAACAGTCATAACTGCTAACTGGCATACATGTTTTGTTTTTTCATCGTTTTATTTTAAAGCACAAGTGATTCGCTTTGACTGCTTTTTAACTATCAAATAAAACTTTGAAGTAAAGTTCGTTTACTACGTTTTATGCACTGAAATCAACAAGCTTGGGAGGGGGGGCTTGTGAAGCACTGTCGTGAGTATATATTTTCTTGAAGGGCACACAGAACGAAGGAAGGCTAGCACGAATAAAAATGAAGTTAAAAGGCAAATTCGAAAGTTTTACTTGCCAAATCAACAGAGGATATTTGGCCCGCTTGAGCTAAGGAGTGGGGATTAATTCCGACTTCATGGGATTTATTTCCATGCAACTTAAATCTCGGTCAAACGTCGCCGTCTCCGCAATGACCTTCTGTCAGATTTCAAGCACCTTGGCCGTATTGACGACGGTGTTCGTGACCACACTCAAACGACCAAATTCAGACAAATCTGACGGATGTGTCCACCCATTCACGTATGCATCTGCAGTGCGATGGATGACTGGACGGATATGACGGAACCATTTGAGTAGGGTGACAACTAACATTACCTAGACCTGGCGCCTCTGTTGGCACAGCGGGGAGCGACCGATTAGCGAAGGAGTTCGGTTCAGTTATCTCTGATATATGTAATTTGATAAAACAAAAATGTCGCATTATGAAAGTAATAATTTAGAATAGGTTTATAGTGCATAGGGCTGAGTGCATCGTACGTGAGATACAGGAAACCGACGACTTCCTGCCATAATAGTTTGTTATTGGAGGCATTTGAAGGCAGGCTTCATATTCAAGAAAAGCCTGCGAGAGTTTTCTTTTTTTTGTGTTAAACAGAGCTCCTAGACTTTGTGCCAGTATAGTACTTATATTTGACCCATTGAATTATAACAAATTACGAATATAAGGAATACAAAACTTGAATAGAGTTATTAAGAAAATCATGATTAGATATGAATTCGAAAATTGAATATTTTCAAATCCTTATTTGCTAACTTTTCTCGAGAAATAAAGCCGAGAACTGATACCGCATAAATGAAAAAGAAGTTCACGGTGAAACACAATTTAATGTATGCTTTTCCAAAAAAATAACATGTTTTCTAAAGCGGTCTGCATATAAAACCTTGCATTCTTTCTTGGATGTTAAGTTTTTCGATAGTGTCTTTTATATTCTAGTTGTTGCATACATAATGACATTTTTTAGACTAGCTTTCTCAGATAATATATCACTGGAACAAACAAAATATATAGTTTTTTTTTTCACTTTAGTGACGCTTTTATTAATGTTTTTCGTACGCCAGATTTATACTAGTTGTGTTTAGCTAACAGTCTTTCTCTATTCGTGTAATGTTTTATAAGTGCTTCTTTGTAAAACCCACCCCTTGCAATGTTTCACGGAGACGGAGGTCTTTTTGTACTTTGGGAAAAGTGCAAAGGAGGCCTTTTCACTTCTTGGTGTTTGCTCGCAAGTCAAATCTTCGAGGCTGCTAATTTTTAGGAATAAAAATATAATTTCATTACCACTCAAAAAAATATTCAAAAAAGGTCATTATAGTAAGTTGCAACGAACTGTGTAAAAAATAGACATTTCAAAGGAAATTTGGGTGCGATGTTAAATATAACTGCGGAACAAGGAAAGAATGAGACACATGCGAGTCGACAGAGGACGAACACTTTCTTTCGGAGTTCCTCAACTTAACCAACACGCCCCTTAATAAAAATAAAAATAAAAGTCAGTGTACTTTCTTAAACATCACTCGGACAGTAAATCAAAATTTCAAGCCTTTAGAAAGTTGGTGGTACTAATAAGCCAATGTATTGCGTGAAACACGCACATACACACACACACAAAAAGAAAGAAACGGTCTATATCTAAGCATAAACAAAACTCGGAGGAGGTTTCGCGCTATTCTGCGCATTAGTCATAATCACAGCTTTTTCTAACCACGTGCACTTTTTATCACGCGCCTTATTCTGAAAGTGCAACTTCAATTAAAGAAGTGTGAGCATGATGCACCTAAAGTTCGCTTTAATTTCGATGCTGCATTGCTTCTGCTGTTGGATATCTGTGATGTTTTAGAGTTGTGTTATATTTGTTGTGCACCACATAGAAGGTGCGATTATATTGTGTAAAAAGAGGATGTGTACACAAGTTGCAATTGTTCAGTGAAAGATGAGACGTTTACAAATCTCTGTAATGCGAAATAAGAGTACTGCTCTTGAGAAGGAGGAGGGGAGGGTACAAAGGGGAAGGTATGCCTCTCCTCCCCCTCCTCCTCCTCCATCCCCTCCTATTTCCTCCTTCTCCACACCCTCCACTCCTCCCACAGTGTTCCCGCTAAATTTAGCTGAGACATTTACGCCACGTGACCTCAAATGACGTGGCATCAAGTGCACGTCACCAATGAATAAATTCAGTTTCTCCGCTAGACTTAGCGGGAAAATCGACGTCACGTGATGTCAACACCATTTCAATTCTTCGCTAAAATTAGCGGGGAATTAAAATGGTGTTGAGGTCACGTGACGTAAATTCTACCACTAAATTTGGTGCGGTCACGCCAACACCGACACTGACGCCGCGAAACACGGAAACGAGTTCCTAAGAGCTGCGCTCTAAAACGTGAATTGTACTTGAATAATTTACTCCTGCTTCGAGCCCAATGGGCTTTCGGTATCGATAAATAAATAAAATGAAAGCTGTCCGTGAGCACGTCAAAATAATCCTGACGATAATGATGATGATGATAACGACGGGGACGATGACGCTGAATATTATGTCTAGGAACGCCACATGACTGTTCTTGGACATTGCTTTTTATTGAGTATTATTATTATTAGTAGTAGTAGTATTATTTATTAATATTATTATTATTATTATTATTATTATTATTATTCGTATTAATATTAAAACGGAAAACAGTTCTTCAACGACTGTACATTTCAACAGAATTTCTCTGGAAAAGCTGGACATCAGCTCCCTCATCTATATTTCACCTCTGCTTCCTTCCGGCAAGTGTCATTTTAGGGCAAGGTTTATTTTTTAACGCCATCCTTGTAAGCTACTGTCACACGGCGCTTTTTCTCGTATCTTGAAAGCGTCGCTGCACTTTCTTTCTTTCTCGCTATTCCTCTATTTTTGTTTTGAGGTGTTTCCAGTAGTGTCATACCCTTTCTTTCTCTTTTTCTCTCTCTCTCTCTCTCTCTCTCTCTCTCTTTAATTTGCCTTTTTTTTTTTGTCCTATTTGTTTTTCCGCATTTATCGTACCTCCATTCCAGCAATCCGAAAGAGTTGGACCATGTTGTTCAATGACCGCTTTGTCCTTGTTTGTGAACCCTTGAGGCTGCCAGATCTTTATTTATTTGGACACTTGTCCGGTTTTGAGTCCTCTATCAGAAAACAAGTCCGCCCTACTTTCTTTATCTCTACGTGCACTTTTACCCCTTTCTCTTTGTTTGGTCGGTTCAGAGAAGAGGGCAAGAATTTATCGAACTGTCAGCTATGCCTCTGTTCCGGCTTACTTCTTATTTTCAGTTGTGATATCGAACGGGTCGAACCATGTCGTTTCCTTCAGGAAACTGCACTTATATCTGACCGTCTGTTACTTCTTTTTTCAAAGTTCCTTTCTCAAACTGTATTTTTGTAGGTAGGTAAGCGCCCAAAAACAGAGGAGCAATAAAGTAGACGCGTACAGGGGCGCACTCACAACTATATTTTATTAAAAAGCAACAACAAGAACAACAACACTCACTTCTGCATTGTTTTGGCGCTTACCTACTTAGTCATGCACACACTGAACCGAATTGCGACTTCAATGATTTTTTTTTTCATATTGTGTCAATTTATTGCTTAGATATGTATTGGAGGGCGTTTTTGAGAATCCCACCTTTGAACTTCATTATTCAGTGTTTCTTTTTACTGTTGTTCAATCATCACCTTCACTATCACATGTATTTTTATGTCTACAGGTATAAGAAATGAGTTCTCAAGCGTAGGACTCACTTCACGCGCTCAGATGAGTTCTGTGCTAATACATCCAGTAACCGATACCGCGAAGTAGCACCTGACAATATCCTTAAAAGCCGACCTACGAAATCAACTTCCGCCGGAAAGAAATCAGGTTCCCAGTTTCCTTCTTTCCAACCCCCTTTTGCACTGTTGTCTCATTTTCTCTCCACTGGAAGGTGTCCCTAAGCTACTATCCGCAGATAGAAGGAGGGTCTCCCTCTTTCTCTAATGGGAAGGAAGACTTGAGGGAAAGTTTGTTGCTTTCTGGTTGCTCGTCGGCTTTTAAGCGTAAGTATTGTGTAAGAAAACTAAAGAATTGGTGTGCTTCACGTTATACCGGGGTGAAATATAATGGCGCGTACAACTATTTGGTGAACTCTTTCAGACGCACGACGATTTGTTCGTCCACCAGTAAAACTAACGCCTCACTCTTAGCTTCAATTTTTTTTTTTTTACATACACAATCTCCACAGTTTCTACGAACTGTAGGGATCGTGGTCACGAAGGGGCCGGACGTCGGCCCGCGGGGCCAAGTGAGGAGAAGAAGACGACAAGGGGCAAAGATCGGGCAGAAAGCTCGCGGAGTGTCGGCGAAAGAATGGAAAAGGGCAAGGAACTACCTCGAGATCATCCAACTGTGAGACAGTAGATCCTTCGTACCTTGCGTTGGGTGACCTCCTTCGCGGCGGTTGAGGCGGGGTCTGATCGAGAGGCGTCCAAGGTGGACATTCACAAAACGTTATAAATTTACTTGTAAATATAAATTTAGCCTAGTCCATTGTGCTTTGTCAAGTCGTTTTTTGCCATGTTTTATTTTTTTTTTTTTATGCAGCTAAAATTATTTTGTCACGTAGCTCTGTTCTATAGATCTCAGATGCTAAGTAAGTTATCCGTTTAAAGCTATACACGTACGGAAGAAATTACTTTTTTTCTTTAGCGGATCTCTCCAAATATTGAAGATAAATATTTTCACGAGCAACCAACAACTCATAAGAACTGTTACCTCCTTCCACTCAATTCATATGTTGCCCCCGTGACACGACGTCAATACTTCTGACAATTCCCATTTCAGACAAGAAATCGAAGCCTAAATCGTGACAGAGAGAAGCTCGAAGCCGCGAATAAAACAAATATAGAAGTAAAGGAAACCAGCAACATCCTTAATGACATGTTTTAAAGGATGTCTCGAACAGATGCCCTGAATACGTCCATAAACCGTCGACAGTGAAAGCAAGGAACCGGCAACGCATAAAATGAGGTCAACTTGCCTTGACCATACTAATGAACCCGTGGAGCACATAATGTACGATGCGTGCCTTATGCGCACCTTATGATTTAAATGTTTTTATGTTCGGTTGCGGGGGGCTTTGGGTGGTTTTGTATGCATTGCACACAAGTGCTCCAGGGCTTTACCAGACTGATCGAGACAAGTTTAAATTCATTCGGGAGCGGGATGTTGGAGGAATATACTTTAATTGCTAGTTTAATGGCATCTGCTTCTCCCGAGGGTGCGTTGAGCGCCTTGTGTTCTTGGTTCACATGGATTGTGAACAGCTCCCTGTGATAACTGAAATAATCACTATAGGAAAGGAGGTTTATTGCGCGCGCTACGCTATCTCTTCGCAGCTGCGGAAATCGCGGCGTCATACGCTCAGTGCACTATCTGTTGGTGCGTCATTATTCGTCCCCTGACATCGTGCTGATATCACACGGAGAGCTAGACTTTTTAATTCGGGAGCCAACTGCGCTCGACGACGGTCGTCTTCCAAAGAAGGCTCCCGTGAGTCATACGTGGTCGAGCTGCTTGTACGGCCATTTACCTCCTCCTTGTAGTGCCGATCAAAAGCATCGCACTGCAGATTGCCCCGTCTGGGGTTGGGTTTCCGCTGAGCCTCTTGGTAAATCTTGCATGTCACGACCATTTTTCGCCTAATTAGGACCACGTATGATTAATTAGAATCAACTGTGCCTTTTATATGCTTCGGACTCGTATGCAATGCATGCTATGGGCTCTGTGAGGTTTATGTTTGTCTTTGCATGTGTGTAACGCTTTTTCGTCACTCTTGTATAGCGAATTCTGCATGACACCCAACCCATCGACACATTCTCGCCGTGATGTCACCCCGGTTCGCCGTAAGGGGGGTCACGCAAACTTTTGGGGGCTAATAGTCGGCAAGGTCCCTGCTGTTGACGAAATATATGTGACGTCACGTCATGTATATATAACACCGCGTAAAAATTACAACTTCGAAGCTATAGTCTGCAAACTATCATGCGGACATCACGGTAGTTTCTCTCTCTCTCAATCTTTCTCTCTCCCCTTTTGTGTTTCTTCCTTTACTCCTAATAGAGGGTAGGATTATTTTTTGCAGTTTTGAAGACTCAAATATTTCTGAATGGTTGAACCGCGGGACAGTTTTCTATTATATTTGCTTTCGCAAGTGTACTTTCTTACAGCTGGTCCCAGTTTTTTTTATCGCTTTTTAGTATTATCTTTTTTGCGCCTGAACGGGAATTGGTGACAGCGACAAGCGCCCTCTACGAGTTCGGCCGTCGCCGAAATTTTAATAACACTTCAGGGTAGGAAAGAAGACGAAGGAGACACTTTTCCCGCGTTTTTTTGTGTGGGAGGGACCGCGTTTCTTCTCGAGTTCGTTTTGTCATTACAGTTATGAATAGCATCCGTTATACGCGAGCTAAGCATTTTTTATTAAAGAAAAGAAAATCGCGTTTTCGTTTTTAGTTTTTTTTTTATATTTCTTCTGGCTGTGTATTGAAAAACTGAGTGGAATTGCTCGTAGGTTGTGGAGACTCAAGAACAGACAACCGTTTCGCTGGTGTCCACACCAGTTCTCCCCCGCGCTCGTCCTGAGCGCGCGCTCACTTGACCCGCCTCACGAGCCATCTTTATTCTCTTCCTTTTTAAATCCCCACATCATTCCCCCTCTCGGGGGGGGGGGGGGGGGGGAGAGGGAGTTTCTTAATCAGGTGGTTTTCTTTGGTCCCCTCCCAGAGCAGGCGCAATGATTGCGGAGTTTTTGGCAAGGGGCATAGTGATGCCGTGAGTCCAGTCACAGCTCAGCCTCCGTCGACGATAGGGTTGCGTTGGGAGCAGTGCCTACGCAACTGATGCCAGGGTGGCCAGGACAGACGTGCTTTCTTGGTCACGACTCGCCGGTGGGGGGCGGTCGGTGAGGCCTTGGTGATGGGCGGTGGCCGCCCCTCGTCTTCAGAATGGTCTATTGTCGCGCCGGAATTTGATGATGGCTTCTATGTGGACGTAGCGGAACGTTTTCAGTATTATTTTTGCTTGTGAGGGTACAGAGTCTGATGTGGTGATTACATCTCGTCGTCGCTAAGTCTGACGTTCGCCAGTTCTGGGGGTAAGGTTAGTGTTGGGCGCAGGCGTTCGGGGCAGGCACGGCCAACAATAAGGAGGGCGGCCTCGATGTCGGCAGGTGTGAGGGCCCGTGATCTAGCCCGCACCAGTACCCGCTGGCGGTCTTCTCGGTCGTGGTGAAGTGCTCCTTGATGATGTTGTTCGCATAAAATGAGTGGGACGCGGCAAAGTTCACAGATCTCGGCGTATTCTTCATCGTCGTAGGCGGCGGGCAGATCTGCAGCACAGCGCTCCGTCAGTGTCCGTCGCCGGAAGGGATGGGGAACGTCCTCTGATGCAGTCCCTTGTGGCACTTGAGGTTGGTGTTCCCAGGCCATCCGGGACGCAAATGTGACCATTCGCCCGGCCTCCATCACGCACCAGGTGGCAGCCTCGGCAGTGCGTGGCGGTTGCTGACGGCGGTTATGTCGCCTGGCGTGGCGAGAGTGGCCCCGTGGGTTGAATTGGGGGCGTAGGGGGGATCGGGAGCGGCTCCGAGATCGCCTGAATGAATGGGTGTTGCTGCGTCGAGGTGGCATGCCTGGATAGAAAATAAGCATGAGCAACGATTTTTCGTGTGGCAAAAATTGACAGGGGACTGTGTTCCTTAGGACATCCCTAAAGGGAGACATGTCTAGAGACAAACGGCTTCAGATCACAAATGTTAACGGGTCCAGTTAACGACCCGTCCTCTACATGTCGTCACCTATACACCAAACGTGATACCCGCAAAACAACTTCCAAGGGACCTTCCCAACGAGGAGCTAGTGATGCCGCGAACCCCTTTGCTGCATTACTAAGCGGGTGCACGCGCCGGAGAACGCAGTCTCCTATTGAAACTTCTAGGGGTCACCTGCCTTGGTCATATTGGTTCCTCTGATCGAGCTGCGCTAACTCAATATTTTGTCGAGCCACTCGCACAGCGTCGGTGATTTTATCGCGAAGTTGTTCAGCGAATCTCGCGTACGAGGTGTTTGGTCGCCCATTGTCGTCAGAAATGTTGTTCTCGAGGGGAAATCGCAGCTCGCCTCCGAAGTTTACTTGAGAAGGTGTGAACCCTGTCGTACGGTTCTCCATCGTGCGAGTGGCGAAAGCCATTTCCGGGATGTAATTGTCCCTTTCTTTGTGTCTCTCGGTGTATACCACTAGCATTGCTTTGAGGTTCCGGTTGACCCTCTCAGCTATGTTGGCTTGAGGGTGGTATGGAGTGGTGCACTTGTGCTGGATGCCCAGTGTTGTGCAACAGTCCTCAAAAACCTTACTTGTGAAGTAGGATGCGTTGTCGGAAATTAATTGGGAACAGAACCCGAAGCGGGTGAAGGTGTCCCTTAATTTGTCCCAAATCGTCCTGGAACTCTGTTGGCGGAGAGGATGAAGCTCCACCCACTTTGAGAAGTGGTCGGTGACTACCTGGAGATACCCGTCCCTTTGAGGCTGCGTGGAAAGGGACCAATTATGTCACATGAAACAATCTCCCAGGGAAAACGACTTTCCACTGACTGCATCAGACCAGGGGGTTTACCTCCCTGGGTTTGGCTTGTTCGGCAGCGTAGGCAACTGCGTGTGTAGCGGAGAACATCCTGGCGCATCCTCGGCCAAGTGGCAACGCGACACAGTTTCAGGTAGGTTTTCTGGCCGTCGCTGTGGCCCGCTAGTGCACTGTCATGAAAATACCGGAGGAAGGTTTGTCTTAATGTATGGGGTACAACCACACGAAAAGGGGACGTTGTGGGGTCGGCTTCGTCTGCTTGCGGTATGTAGCGAAGGAGGAGTCCATCCTCGCTGTGCACATATGAGTCTACCGACCCATCCGTCCCGTTTCCATCGGTTTGATTGGGCTGAGTTAAGCACCGAGATACCTTTTGGCACATGTCGTCTTTTTGCTGGGCTTCTCGTAGCTCGTCCCGGCTCACAGAAAGACCCCAGGAGACTTCAGTGTCGGCAACAGCGACGAGTTCCGCTGTGTCATCCGCCTTTCGGGGGGGTAGGGGTGCTCGTGACAGTGCATCTGCTGCGACATTGAACTTGCCTGTCGACAGTCGACAGGAAAGTCGACATGTTGAAGCTACCAGGGGCGTCCGTAGGGTTGGTGTCATTAGCGCGTAGAGATTCAGCTGCGTTAACGACAGCCGGTGGGGAGGTTAGTCCATCTCCACAAATATGCATTACGCTAGGGGACACCGTGTCCCCAGCGATTGACAAGCTGGCGGATACCCCGGTTGTAGGAGTCCTGATTTTGTTATTTGAAAAAATGTTTTACCTCGACAATCACCTCGTCGCTTTCCTGGAACAGCTTGTCACGCAGTGGCTTCTTTGCGAGAGGAAGGAGGCAAGAGTTACTGGGTGCCAGGCTCCCTGTAACACCGTTACCCAGTAAATGTAAAGTATGGAGGCAGAGGCAGAATTTCAAAGCGTAAAGCAGCCGCGTGCCTTATTAATGCGTTGTGGCGGTGCAAATGCAGTCCCTTTGTCAGCTTCATTTAATGCTTCGGGGCCTCCCTAATATAATCAGCAGGTCCCGGTTAATATTTTCCTGCGGTTGTTTGGCCCTTGTGGGCTTAATATGCTAGAAGCACATCCCTGCAGTCCCAAGAAATATTCTTAATATCTCCCTGCCCGATGATGACTCCACCTTCACCTTTCTTGGTTATGTTCAATTCAGAGGCTTCTACGGTTCGCTTTTATGTTTTCGTCTTGTTTCCAAATTAATGCGCCCAACAATCATTCATGGTGATCAGGCGATCAAAAAAGTCGTCAATATCGGCTTGGCAAAAGAAAAAAAAAAACATTTTTGCCGCATTTTCTTTTCGACGTTGCATTTGAGCGATTGTGATGAATAGTAAAACCAACGGGGTCGGAAAGCTTCATCGTGTGTAAATCATTGGGCATGTGCAAAATATCGGTCATTATAAAAAAAAAAAATATTAAACGTACCGAATACAAGGACGCGGGCTTGTCATACGTCCCTGCGCTTACCCGTATACTCAAACGGCCCGACGCGCCAGTACCCATGTGCGATGACCACCGAAACGATTGGGATGCCCGGCTAAGAGAGGGGGAGGTGTTTCGTATCGGATGGTGGCCAGCCGATGGTAGGGTTGTCTCTCCGCCCGAGATGCGTAATATTTTTTTCACCTGGTCAAAATTTGTACATGCAAAAAAAAAAAAAACTAAACGTTCAGCTTGTGCCGAAGGCACGAATTGAGCTGGCGTAAAACAAAAGCACAATTTACAGCACTTCTATTTCTGGCGCACTCTTACGCTTTGACTAGAATAAAGTTCTTACCATCCGCAAATACACTTTGCTTTCGCTTCGAAGCATTGAGTCTCCACTGGAAAGCGAGAAACCAAGTTGTTTCGCGTGCTGAGGCATAACCACGGCCTCTTTTCGTGCGCCATTTCGCGGGGTCAGCGCAACCCCCGCTTCTTACTGGAGTCGCCAATAGACCTCCTGCGAGTGAGGGGAGAATGAGAAACAGAAAAAAAGAGCGGAACAAGGGGAGTGCTCTCGAGTTACCCAGTGTATTTTGCTTGTACAGCTCTTTTTCTTTTCTCAATATGTTCTTTTGTGTATGACCCGCGAGTTCCCAAGGGAAACGACACCTTCGATTTGCTCGGAAGCATTGATGCACAAAGATCGCAGTAGTTCTATTTTTTTTTCTTCTCTTTTTACAGCAACAGTTTTTTTCCCAGTGTTTCGTTTTTTTCGTTTTTTTTTGGTATAAACGATGCAGGAAGATAAAAAGATAGCGACACGACACCTTACCTAGCACAAAAAAGACACGAATAACAAACAAACGCGATCAACCAAAATAGATCATGTAAACTAACGCTTCATTTTAGACGGCCCGCAAAAATCAATTTCTCAAAGTATTGCGCTGCGTTTTACCACAGAAGTGCAAGTAGGTGGTGGACGTTGACTGTAAAATAAACCAAACAAACTTACCTCATTAAAAAAAAATCAACAACACAACGAAATGTTTCTTTCTCACTACGCGTGCATCACGCGTGGGGAGAAGTTCTGCCGACAGATGGTGTAGTCCACGTTGAAATAGCATCGCCCGTGAAATGGCGGCGTAAATTGCCCAAAACATGTTTCCGCCTATTTTTTGTTTTTTGAAAAGGAGGTTTTTTATTGTTTTTTATTGTAAATTTTTACCAGAAGCTTCCACCTTTGGAGTAACGTTCAGCGCAACAATGCTCCGAAGTCGATTTTTGCGGGCCGTCTAAAGTGCCTCAAACGCGTTAGTTTATATGCTGCATATTTGGCGATACGTTGCCAATGTTTCAGAGAGTAGCGGAACGATCTTTAGAATAAAAGTCGTCTGGTGCTCACTCTGTGACGACTATTGAATATATGTTTTCCGGCATTCGTTGACACTGGTGGTTTCTTTGTCGTCCCTAAGTTGCTGGAACCAGTGTTGTCGGTGTTACCGAAAAAGTTACGAAATACTTTACACTTTACTTACAAAATAAAGAAAAGCGTTAGCAGCCAACGTTACCTCAAAATAAAAGGAACGCGTTACCGTTACCTATAAAAAGTAACGTAAGTTACTCTTGACGTTATATTTTATATAATATTTGAGGGTAACAGTCTTTTTTTTTTTTTTTGGCAACTGCGTTTTTCGACACTTGGACAATGGGCGTGAGCGTTGGGTTTTTTCTAAGGTGGGACTTTTCGCGTGGGGAAAAGACAGTGAAACGTTTGAAGGTATGGTCAACGAGTGCAATAATTAATGACTTCGCGCCTATACTTCGTTTCAGCTTAAGCCCATACACCGCCGACGCAACAAGCTAATAAGACGAATCAAGCACTTCAAAAACGCAAATCACTGCGCCTTTTTTGTTTATGATTTCTTCAGTGATCATAGAACACGCACAGAAACATGGCCAACACCATGATGGCGCCCTTTTAAAAATAAGTGTGAAAACATAAAAAAAATGTAGATACATTTTTGTTTAGGTTTTCGGAACACAATGTAACGAGTAACGTAACTACGTTGCCCGTTACTAGAAATAAGTAATGTAAGCACGTTACCGGTTACTGTTTTGAAAAAGTAACGATTAATTTACTACGTTACTGAAAAAGTAACGCATCACAGGTAACGACATTACTCGTAACTCGTTACGGGTAACGACGTTACTTGCAACGCGTTACCGCCAAAACTGCCTGGAACTTTTCTCCGAATGGTGCGTTTTACTGGTCTTTATTTTCAGTCCCTTCATGTCCGCCTTGTGACGTCACAATTGTGTCCTGCTGTCAGCTGGTCGCGATCCTGGCGTGGCACAACAACAGCGGTAGATTGCGGCAGACGGCTGCGGTCGTCTGCCGCCGGACGACACCACACATTTGCCGTGCTGGTTGGGACCGGGTGGGGCCGGGTCTGGTGGGACCGGGTCGGGTGGGCCCGATAGCACGCATTGTTCACGAGCCCGGGCCTGCTTGGCCAGTGCCCGTGAACAATGCATGCTGCCCAGTCCGGCCCGTCCCCTGTGCGGTGTCGACGTTTTGGATTATAATTTTATCCAGTGCAATACGAATATTACCTCCTAGCAGGCCTTTTGATATTCGTGTTCCTAAATCATCTTTGACTCTAATATTATACACATCACAAAGGCGTTCACAGATCCTCGTTATTAGATTCCAGAATATCGAGCAACTCCTCTCTACTTCAATGAAATTATTGAACCAAACAAAACTTAGCAAACATGATTCGATCGTACTGCATTTCTCCGTCTATTGCTTTGGATCGGGTTTCTCGTCAAATCGCAATCGGCGCAAGAGGAAAGCGCTCTCATCAACGTGACTGGCCGGTCTCCCCAGTTTCTTTTGAAGTCGCCACGCGTTCCGCCAATACTGAAAGAACAAAAAGCATAATATAAAGCTAATCGATGCTTCGCTTTGTAGCACTCAAAGAAACTTAAGGACCGTAAAAAAACAAACGAAACCATCATCCTCCCGTTATGAGCGGTCTTGTCTAGTTTCTCTGCTTGTCTCGAGCAAAGACAAAAACATCGTTAACTCCATCAACGATCTAAAATAAAAAGACCACATTGACGGGTTCAAACCCCGACTAAATGTAGGAGATCAAACCAAGTGATAGGAATTTACAGGAAATAGGCAAAGCGAAAGCGAAAAGGAGCAGCAGCACCAGCACAGATAAGAAGAAGATAAACGAGGAGCATAAAGGAGAGAAACAACAACAACATATAGAAAAAATAAGCGAACCCGCTAACGAATCAAAAGAAATGTCCAAGTTAGTTTAGAGAGTGAAGCATCTGACATGCAAATCACGTCTCGGAAACGATTCCCTTCCAGCCCCTTCTTTTTTTTTATTTTTTGGAACCTCTTTTACAGTTTTTGCTTGTTTCGTAACTGTGTTTTCAACTTTTGTTTTGAGTTTTACTTTTTGCTAAGTAGCTGCACACTGATTCAAGTTATACGCATTCCTTCCTGCCGATGCAAAACAAAACAAGGTCAATAACATTGGCCTTACTTGGCCGAGGAGTCGACCTTAACCAAATACCCCCCAAAAAAGCAAAAAAAAAAAAAAGAATACAAATAAAAGCGGGCGAAAGAAAAAAGATAGAAGAAGACAACAAAAAAGCAAAACAAAGCAGCATGCCTAAAGAAATGTGGTTCAGCTGGCGTAGCACTAATTCAGAAATGCCAAAAAACAAAACAGCACAAAAGCTGTTTCGTTCCTGCTTGCCTGCGTGCGTGCCAGGCAACTTCGGCCAGGAGGTCGGAGCCAAGTAGGAGGGCCTCATCAAGTTTCTAATGTGGTCCCGGTACTTCCAACATTTCGCTCGGAAGCGGCACGCGATCGCCTGAAAGGGAAATTCCGGCATGCGAAGGGAACATTATGTTTTGTCTAAGGCGAATGAACAATGAAGCTGCCGCGGTAATTACGCATTTCGGGCCGTGATGTATACGTCTCCTTTCCCGTGTGCATTCCCGTGTACTAGATGAATAGCCTTGCGTTTGTGAGGAGCTGGACGCGCATTACTTGGCTAAAGCGCGAGCATTGATTGTACACGCGTATCAAACTGAGCACCCAGGTTGCACGCCAGAAAAACGCCTAACGATTTCGCCAATCTCAGGGGCTTAACTTGGGCCTGATAATATCTCGCTCCAAGGCGTTAGATAGTAAAAAGGGATATTTTTTGACGTTTTAATTACTTTTCTGTGATTCGCCAGATAAGTTCCAAAGTGCCGGACGTAATTCATAAATGCCCACAGTGAAGTCTAATTCTGCTATTTTTTGACAAATGAGGCCCAAAGTTGCAGGTGAAAACCAAAAATAAAAACATGAAGTGAAGCCTAATTCTGGCATTACGAGGCCCGAAGAATCCAGTTGATAACTGAACAACCGCAGCAGTGAAGCACAATTCTGGCACTTTGTTTTCAATTTAGTGACAAAATAGTCAGTTACTGGCCAAGAAAATATTAAGTTAGGTTATAACGCAACTTTTCGCGAGCATGCAAAACTCTAAACTGTAAAAAAAAATGTGATTCAAAGAATTGTGTTTCTTGGGTAGGTGTTCATTTCTGTGTTCAAAAGAAGGTGTGCCGATACACGATCCTGTTTTTGTGTGTTTTTTTTTTCTGTACGCGCTTTCGCGTGAACCTGTCCATCTTCCTAGCTAGGTATGCGGACAAGTGTATTTATGTGTAACGTTATCTATGCGTGCGTAAATATGCATCTGTTGACTTCCTCGTACAGGCACGAGAGCGTGCTTGTTTAAGGTCGCTGGCGTGCGTGTGTTCGAGCGCTGTCTGGGTCAGAACTTATATATGTGTAATAAGTGTTTCACTGATTGCACATTTTATATTTACATTACATTACACATTTCACATATTGCACAATTTTTCCAGTCAGCTCATGACCTACCGCAAAACTAATGCTCCGAAAAAGTGAGAAGGAGGGGAAGCCGAGGGCACAGAGGGACTCGAGAACGCCGAGCTCGTGTTTGGATGTTTAGCGGGTATGCGGAGGGCAAGTTCGTCTGCTTCTTGCGCATGGCATAGCGGTGACGTCAGAACGCCGAGCCCTGATTGGCTGACCGCGACCCCCTATCTGAGCGTCGTCTGCTCCTTTGCAACGTCGTCTGCTCGCAACGTCGTCTGCGTCTGTCTTACCTTTCCTGCGACTTTCGAAAATGCAGAGGCCAGATTCACGAAACGATCTTACGCCAAAAATGTGCGTAAGACAAAACGTAAGAACAAACTCGTATTTACGAAACGAAATTATCGTAAGTTTTGCGCAGGTTACGACGGAATCCTACGACAGCTCCGAAGCTGTCTTACGCACTTCTTACGACCAAATCAGCATGGCCGACAGCGTCGCCCAGTTACTTGGTCGCGACGACCAACGGACGTTTATTTTTGTACGTGCTCTTCTCACGCGTCCCGACTACATGAAGCAAGGGAAAAAAGTAAAAATTACTTGAAATAAACCCCGACAAACAAGAACGCTGTATCCACAAACACCCGGGAAATGCTCGAACGGCCACGATTCCACGGACCCCGACCAAGCGAGCTCGGCAGATAGGCCTAGCAGGCACTCCGACTCTCGCGCAGTGATGCTCCGACGGTCCTTGGCCAAGATCGTCTGCCCACGACCGGCTGGCGTGCTGAATGGGATATGGCCGCGCGACCCTTGTGAACCCTTCCCGTATTATACTTTGATCGCTGACCTGAATTTCAGATTAAGAGGTCAATCTCTTCCTCTTGTCATCTCCTTGTTTTCCGAGGCAGCGGTGACTCTCGCCGGTGAAAAAGCGGTGAATCTCCGACAGACGCAGGAAAGGTAAAGCAGCCATCGCTTTGACTAGCAGACGTAAAGCAGACGACGTTAGCTGCGCCAACCCGCCGACGCCGTTAAACAGTGAGGAGTCTCGCCACACACGCAAGGAGGGAAAAAGTATTTGGGAGGGAACTTGCGGACACTCTCGCTTCTTAGCAGACAAACCTCGGCGCCTCGGGACACCTCGCCAGAGAGTCCTTTGACTTCCCTCCTTGATGCGCGCCTGCTAGTTGTTAGACAAAAACAGTGTACCGCTCGAGTTATTTCGTCTGCCCTCTCTGAAAGGCGAAGTCGAGCTCGGTCGTAAAGACCTGCACTTCCGAAAGTCGCAGGAAAGGTAAGACAGACGCAGACGACGTTGCAAAGGAGCAGACGACGCCCAGGTAGGGGGTCGCGATCAGCCAATCAGGGCTCGGCGTTCTAACGTCACCGCTACCTCCCATCCCATGCGCAGAAGACGAAAATGAGCCCACTTGCGAGGCGTATAGGCCTAGAGCTGGCTGCCTCTGTCTCCACTGCACTCGCCGAACACGTTCGAATGTGAGAGCCAAACGCCGGCATACCGGGTTCTAACGCGTTCGACGAGTGCAGGGGAGACAAAGGCGGCTATCTCTATTGTCTACCTTCTAATCTCTCGGGTGAGACTTCGGCGTTTCGACGTCCCCTCTCGCTCTCGTCTCCTCCTCTCCTTCACTTTCTTGGCACGTATGTGAAATGAAGTGTGCTCATTTGTATCGATAAATTCTGAAAACAATCAATTATCGTCTTCGCGCAAAACATGCGTCGCGCAGTGTACGTTAAATAATTCAATTCAATTCAATTCCATTCAATCAATGGTCCCGTGTGCTCGACGCTGTCCTTCTTTCAGATCAGCCAGAAAAGTCAAGCCGCCTTTACTCTGTATTTCTTTCAACTAAAAGCTCGTGCCTCTTTTTTTATTTTTTTTCTACGCGGCTACTGAGTGTTCCAAGAAATTCAAAAGAGACACTTTAGACTGCTTACGTGTAGGAATGCCAAATCATTTCTACACGCAGCGCATTCCTACAAGCAGCAAGCCACGTCTTCCTTTTTCAGAGGGCACTCCGGCGGTGACATCACGCTCTCCCACTGCGCAGGCGTGGTGCACCCGCCGGCTCCACGGCTTCCGTGACAATGCATCTGCGTTGCTGTGCTGGCGCGTCCGTTTTGACCTTGAGTGGCCCCACCTGCTTCCGTGACGAAGCATCTAATATGACGCGTCGTCGCCATTGGGAATCTAGATGCCGTTTTCTCTGGACAGACAACGCCGACTTGGCTCCATGGGACAGCTAATGATTTCTCATTAGAAGGTCATTGGCGCATCGGAGAGCGAGGAACAGCACTCCTATAAAAGGGCAACATAGAAATGCACACACACAGTCAACGCGCGATGACGAGGCAGCCAAGCACGTGCAGTCATTAGTTGAGGTCGGGGCGGAAAGAAAAACACCTTGGGCGCATTTGGCGGTTAAACAAGAGCGCGAGGTGCACAAGGAAAAGACGAACTTGCTAGCCGTATAACTTCGTTTCACACGAAGTCTGAGGTTGGGCAGAAATACCCAAAAATGTATTTGGAAATACAAATACTGGGATACATTAAAATAGTAGCTAAAATACTGATACTGAAATATATCTGTAAAAATGTATCGCGATACGTATAGGAAATACATTACAAATAGAGGCAAAAAGTCTTTGGAAATACAAATACAGGGATACATTTTAGGGAGAGTACAAATACAAATACAGAAATACTGATACTGCAATACATTTTTCACATTTGTTTGAGGTGCCAACTGAGATGAAGCTTGAAGTTTCAAGTGGAACTTTTTGAACCCAAAATTACCTTACAGTGGGCTTGGCACTTTGCCTTGATGGTAGTGGTTTCGAACGACGAAGAGTCTTCAATGGACTAAAAAAAAACGTTCCATCAAGGACTGACCGCGGTCGCTTCTCTGGCATCCTGTCTGTCTGACGAGGGATGCGAAAAGACTTCGACCTCTGGATAAATTCTTTGTCACCCTAAATCCCATCAAAACGTCACCACGCCCTTATCCAATAAGGACGCCCCTGTCAACATTGATGACATGACGCCATGATGGAATGAATGAGCTGGCATTCTTTATCTGTAGGTGTGGCCTTGAACATGAAACTTCACCACACTGCTATATGAAAGGACAATACGTGCTTTCGTTGTGGGCTACCTCGTTGAAGATCGTGAAGGCAGTACCAATTGGAGTTTTTGAGAATAGTGGACCACCTGAAGCATTCTGGAACACATGTCTTATATTCTGTTACGGTTGAAAAAAACGATACGGTAGCATTCCTGTTGTGAAGGTCCTTCCTGCCGACCCTCCGCCACCGACACATGGATTGCAATCCTCAAGTTTCGCCTAGCATCATCCAAACAGAGACCTCGTGGATTGCGACCTGCTATTGCCGGCGCAGGTGCGAGCTCTCCGAGAAACAGCGCGTTCGAGACCAGTCGCCGGTGTACGAAGTCTGGGTCGGCACAGCGAGGCCACGTCTGGCCTCCTTCCTGGGTTTCGGATCACCAGAGCAGCGGGTCACGTTCACGTCAGCTGATGACGTACCCTTGAGCCGTGCAATATTACGGGCGCAGCCGCAGACGCATTCGAATATGTGTTGAACTTCACTGCGTGAGTCATCCTGCTATTTCACGTCAACCACTGCCAGGCTCGTGCTGCAACGAACTGTGACTCAGCTTTGCCGGCTGGCTGTACTGCGTACGCTAAGGCAAGAGAGACGTTTATAAGCGGACATAGGATGCCAGCGAACAATGACTCAAGAAATCACTCTAAGGACCTGCGGCAGAAGATGCTCTGACTCGACTCTTGGCACGCCACCTGGTTCCAGTCCCCGACTACGCAACACTTCCCAGAAGAGAGAAGAGGACGCATAGCAAAGTAGTTTGGAGAATCGGGAGGAACCTTGGTCAGCATTGTAACAATGCCCCAGCATCTTCTTGACCCTGGTGCCCCGAGAAGTAAAAAAGAAAATGCGTCTGGGGGGCTATGTCCGACAAATGTTTCGTTTCTCCTAAAAAGAAACGGAAGTGACGCAAGTGACGATATCGCGTCTGATTGGCTAGAGACTCAAATGACAAAAGAGGGAACTTTCGTCATCTGAGCCTCTAACCAATCAGACGCGATATCGTAACTCCTGTGACTTCCGTTTCTTTTTAGGGGAAACGAAACATTTGTCGAACATAACCCCCTTGGACTTGTTTTTTGTCTTTTCGGGGGGGGGGGGGGGGGGCGAGTATTTCTTAATAAATGTAACGAAATACATTTCATCCTGATTGTATCGTGATACAAAAAAACATTCAAAATATTTTTCGATACAGGAATACAGATACTGGTCAAAAAAATTTATCCCGATACAGAAATACAGATACGAAATGTACTTCTAAAATACTATCGCGATACATTTGTATCGCGATACTGCCCAACCCTGATTTCAGGCGCGACCGCCCGATAGCGTAAATCAAAAGCAAAGCCCTGGGTCAAAACGCTCGTCGTTTTTTTTATTGTTGGTTCAACAAATTTCGCGCCAGAAAACAAAAGCGCTGGATCTCGCCAAATTCACGGTGCAAAATGTGTTCTTTCAGTGATAGTAAACGAACAAAGCCGACGAGCCCGTGGTGACTATGCACTTTCGGCACTTCTTGGGATGTGTTCTAAATCTTACCCAAACGAATCCGAGTTACTCCAGCGGGTCAGGTGACGTGACAACACAGGTCGAAACAACGCTGGAGGCTGGTAGGTTTTCGAACGCCAAAGCGCAGAACTCTTACGCTGAGGCAAGATCGAGTAAATTTTGGAACACGGCCTTGGTTGGCTCCGTTGGGTCGTAGCATCCACTGCGGCCGTACTTCATGTGAAACCTAGTCTACTGGGGTAGGTATGTTGTCTTTATTATTTGTGTAACCGATATATCTTCCCATTTTTTCGTGTCTACAATATTTTGCCGTCGTTTCTTAGCGCGAATTTACAGCGAAGCTGCATATGGCTAGGGTTTCGTGCATTTCTGATATCAGTGTGCAAAAACAAAAGTTACAATTTGCCTGTAAAAGCGCTCCATTGTATGGAAATGCTTATACGCCCTGTCAGCTCGATTTGTATTTAGGTGAAGAAATACTTCGAAACGTGTGATACTGGAGATATATCCGAGAACAAAGGGCCTCCTCCCGCTCCAGTCGGGACACATCACTGCTTTACAGCTATAGAAACAGCAGCTTTTATATATGTGAAGCATTATATGTATGAATTTAACTTTAGCAAAAAATCTCAGCAAAGTTGTAATGGATCCCATTTGTGTATATCTTTTAATTTTATTTTTATTTGAATGATAAAGCCGGCTTACTTTTATGGGCCAAGGCATGTGAGTACATATGCGACAGATACAACAGCATAGCTCTAGTTATACATGGCTTCAAAAACATAATTGAGAAAAAGTAAAAGGCATATAGTACAAACGCTTCCCAATAAACAGAGGTAACACTTTGCAAATGATTAGTTAAATGAATTTAAAACTCCATCTAAGGCGCTGACAAAGGAGTCGAAGGTGGCACTGCCTGTAATGTTGTGAGGCAGCCTATTCCAGTCTTGGACAGTTCTCGGAAAGAAAGAGTAGTTAAAAATGTATTTTCTACATTGAAACTCTCGAAGAAGATTTTCATGCTTCTGCCGTGTGACTCGACTAAGATTGTACACCAGATATTCTTCAAATTTCATTCCAATCTTATCGTGTATTAATTTATACAAAAAATTCAGACGCTTCACTTTTCTGCGGGTCGATAAATAGGTTAATCCGGATAACGCATAAAGGGATGACACAGACGTATGCATGCCGTATGCATTATATATAAATCGCAGTGCCTTTTTTTGCACTCCCTCAAGTTTGTCAATCAATGACTGTGAATACGGGTCCGATAAAATGTCCGCGTATTCCAATCATGGAGGAATCAAAGTAGTGTACGCAACAAGCTTAGTTTCCGGGGTACAATATCGCATAATCCTGCGAAGACTCCACAGACTTCGTGATCTTTGTGATCATAGTGAACACAAAGCAACCATCATTACCGTTTCAAAAAATATATATATATATATATATATTTGGTGAACTGATTTCGTGTGCTCTCGGTGAATCATTAGTGGTGGTGCTCTACAGTCAACCACTTTACAGAGTGGAATAGCTCACGGTTTTTGTTTTATCACGGCGGTTATTTTCGCTCCGGCTTGGTGGATGATGTGCACTGACAATCGGATAAGTCTCCAAAGAAACGTTGTGTTATATTGTCGATGGGTCTAGCTGGGCCCGTTTCCGAACAAAGCATTGAGATTGCACACCGCACCAAGTGCGAACAAACTAGTTGGGTGGCCTGTTGTGCATCGAGAACCCTAAATTTGGGTGGGGAAACTTCGCGTGATGTCAGTTCACGTGGCTTGACGTCACCGTGTCAGGTCTCGATGTTACGTGACACAATGACGGTACGTGACAAATCAAATCACGTGACATAAATTTCCGCGTTAAAATTTGCACGGACGAACGTACAGAGAAAAGTTAAAGAATTATGGACTCCTTGACGAAGTATTAATTAGCTAATGATAAATGCCTCAATATTACCCTAATTCGATGCCGAAAGGGGGAAACTAGTAACACCCCTTCAATAGCCAAACTCTGCTTAAAATGGCTCTTGGAGTGACCACTATGCGACAAGAAACTGAGAGAGGATGTATGTATGTAGTATTTATTTCAGACGAAAGAGAAGTCTGGGGGGCTGGGATAAGAAAAGGCAAACTTGTCTTCTGACGGGACCCCAGCCCCTAGGTTTTTTTACAGCACTCAGCAGAAAACAAAACAAACACTGAAACAAATTCTATTGCCCACGAGCATATGTAGAGAATATAAATGAATGTCACTCAAAAGCCGGGATACGATCTGCAGTTCACGAGAAACTTAATATATACTTATGTTACAAGGTTATCTTTAAATGTCCGAAAAAACCGTTGTTTTGCACCATTTGAGCTATGGTAGGGTGTGTATTCAATATGTCTGGAATTATATATGAAAGCTGTTGAAGCCATAATCTGTTCGAGCTTTCCGTTTTATGTAATGATTACATCGTAGACTGTATTTTTCGGGCTTTTTGGATACGCGTTAAAAAATAGTGATTGATTCTGTCTGGTCTTGTTTAAAATATTGATTGATATTTTTAGGGTCATAATTTTGTCTACAGTCAGTATCTTATAGTCCCGAAAAAGTGGCATTAAGTGATCATATTTCCGAAGGTTTCCAATAAATCGAACGGCCTTTTTTGCAGTATAAATAATTTGCTGATATTTGTTTCTGTAGTTGTGCCCCATACTAATATACAATATTGCAGTCGTTAATAAATAAGTATATAGTACAGCTTTAACTTTAGCCACTTTGGTAAATATTTCCGGAGTTTATTTACTGACCCTATTGCTGTTCATATACAGATTCTCATTTTCTCAACGTGGGCAGTCTAATTGAGTGTTTCTTCATACAAGACACCTAAAAATTTGTGTGTTCTAACGCGCTCAATTTTTAATCCTTTGAAACAAATATTTAAGTACTAAGAAACTGTTTTTTTTTCTATCTAAACATAATATATTTTGTTTTACTAGGGTTTAGAAGCAACGGATTATATTTTAACCACACAGATAAATTTCCTAGCCAGTTATTGGTGACTTGTTCGAGGTGAAACAGGTCTCTACTTCAAAAAAAAAAAAAAAGACGTTCGAATCATCAGCATATAAAACAATATCGCGTGATTGAGGTATAGTCACAATGTGTCGTTTATATATAAAATAAATAATAAAGACCCAAGAATAGAGCCTTGTGGAACACCTTACCTAGTGGGTGCCAACTCTGACTTAAAACCATGTAGTGTTGTATATTGAAAACGGGAGGATAAATAACTACGAAATATTTCCAGCGCATTCCCTCTGATTCCAAATGACTCGAATTTTCGTTGTAAAATTTGGTGCTTAATGGAATCAAAAGCCTTTTTAAAGTCTAAGGAGATTGCACTTGTATAATCATAGCTTTTATACGTGAAATTATTTTGTCTTTAATCTGCATCAGGGCAGATTCAGTTGACTTTTCCTTCTGAAAACCAAACTGGTGATCAGTTGTGAGTTTATTGCTTGCACAGTACTTTTACAATCTTGAATTAATAACTTTTTCCGCAACTTTTGAAAAAAGAGGCAATATGGCTCTATAGTTATTAGGATTTTCAAATGTACCATCTTTGTGGATAATGCAGACTTTTGCAAGTTTCATTTCATGTCGGAAGACGAGGCATGGAAGTAAGACGTTGTGACTTCGAGCTCTGTTACTCGTTTTGTTTTCACCATAAAAGCGGAGATCAACGTACCAAACTTTGGTACCAGAAAACACCGCAAGGTAAGAGGTCAACGCAGAGACCGCTACCACCGTGGTCACCCCCATATCCAGGGAAACAGGTCACTTTGCGCGGCTCCGCTGCGACGGTCGTGCTAAGCCTAACGGCGACTTCGGCAAGCCGGCTCAGTAGGATCGAGGCTGATCCTTGGGACGGCAACCAGAGACCGATGAACATGGAAGCAGGTTCCAGTTCAATCCCGCCGCAATGCGGCGACCAACAAAACACTACCATGGAGGAGACGCCCCATGGTATGGTTGACCTTCCAGCACCCAGCCGCAAAGCCGGTGACACGAGCCATCCCTACAGCAACGGTGGAGAGGTAGTAGAAGCTTCGGCCCTTGCCGGGGACGCAGGCTCCCGCAGCAGCTCAGTGGACCGAAGGCAAGTCACGCTTTCATCAGTTAAACTTACCAAAACCGGAGCGGGACTGATCAACGCCCCTATAAACGGGGTGGAAGGCATTATGGCTGACATCGCTCAAGGGAGCCCCTTTTTTAATAGCGGGCACACCCAAGTTATGGAAAATCACCCATCCTCCAAGGAATTGGAAACGACAACAGACGACGGTTGGACAGTGGTGGGTGGGAGGAAGCGAAAAAAGCTGCCCCCCCCCCCCCCCCCCCCTGACGGCACCACGAGCAAGCCCTCGAGGAGATTTACGCAGAACGTGACCACACAGCGTCGAACGTTCATCTTGAGACCTCATCAACGTGTCCACGTTCCCGAAATAGCACCTCAGATCCTGGAAGCTGTACATAAGGCAATGGACAGCGGCGGATTTCCACTGGACCTTCGAATTCGTACCAAAGAGGACGCCAATACGATCGCCATCGACGTTTGGAACCCTTCCCTGGCGGACAGAATCCTCGCGGCGACCGACGTTCTCGTCCAAGTTGGAAAGCGCTCCGTGGGCTTTCAAGCCTACAAAGCCGCCGGCCCAAACCAAGCAAGGGACTCATTTACACGTCTGGCTTGAATGAATCGCCGGAAGTAATTTTGTTAACTTGAACTGCCGAACACACGGGATCATCTGAGCCCGACAGTTAGGAAAAAGCGGCAAGACCGGTGTCATCACTTTTGAGGGCAACAAGATTCCATAGCAAGTCACGTATATCCACAAGGTATGCAAAGTCGCCCCCTACCGACCCAGGGCGGTTGTCTGTTGCAAGTGTCACCAAATAGGACACAAAATGGATGTGTGCCCTGACGACTCACAATGATGTGGGCGCTGTGGACGCCCTCAAAATGACCAGACCCCGCAGTGCCGAAATTGTAGGGGTGAACACGTGGCCACCGATGCCACGTGTCCCAAGACAGTTAAGGCTACACAAAAAATGCGGCGGAAACTCAACGCCTAGAACAGAAGGCTTAGGGGGTTCCCAGGTCTCCGTCCCGGGACCGGGAAACCAGCAAGAATCAACACGACACAAGGAAAAACGTCGGGTCTTCAAGGTCGACACCGTCCGAAAGAAGAAACGTTTCCGCCCGGCTACTTGGTGCGGAGGACTTTCCCGCACTCGACTCTAGACGTCCAGATTCGGAGAGGGCGCCCACGCACGGCTCAGTAGTTGCCGAGCACAACAAAGCGGCGAGGGACGAGACATACGCCAAAAAGGTCAAAACCTCGACACGGCGAAAGGGGCCCTCAAAGGATAGTCCTACTCCAGAGGAGACCATTAGCCAGCCCTCTTTACAAGACCTCACGATCGCCATCAAAAAGCTCGTGGGAGAGATTGCCGCACTCCGAGATCAACAGGCGATAATACAGCAGCAAGTACAGACACAGCAGCAGCTAATTGAACAGCAAGCACTGATAATAACACGCCTATCGGGAACAACTCAGGCCATCACGGGAAACCTCAGACAAAAGCAAATGGCGTTCGCCCGTCGTCACAGCGGTGGTGACAGTTACCCGACAAACAACCATCACCACGGCGCAGTGTAGCAAAGTGGGAAGGCGCAGGCGAGGTGGCGTAGGAAAGTCCACATGGATTCTGCAATGGAACTGCAGGGGCTTCACCGGCCGCCTCGCCGAAATTCGACCCCGCCTCAAGAGGGCAAGCAAGATACCAAAGGGCAGGCCATGGATTCTCTCTCTTCCTCCAAGAGACGGACAATGACGCCATGCAACTGCAAGGGCATTACACCTACACTTCACCTTCGATAGCCCGAACCCGAAGAGGGGTCCGCAAAAAAGGAAAACCTCCGGTTAAAGGTATCAAGGGTCAGGCGGCAATCTTTGTGGATAAAGACGTACCTCACGCACAACTGGACACAGCCCCTTTTTGCAATTCGGGCAGGGAGGTAGTAGTTGTTAAGGCGAGTGTTGGCAAGACGAAGATTATTCTTGTATCAGCGTACTGTAAACCCGGGGTTAAGCAGTGCGAAAAAGCGGACTGGCTCCGGGACCTCTGCTCAGCGATCCCATTGGATGAAGACTTTATATAGAGGGAGGTTTTAACGCCGGCCACACTATGTGGGGTTACCTTCGGGATGCTCCTAGGGGAGTCAACCTGGCGCGAGCCGCGTCAGAAGCCAGGCTCAAGCTACTAAACGAGTATGATGTTTGCACCAGGATTGCAACGCACAACAAGCAACATGCCACTTCCCCGGACCTCTCATGGGCCTCATCGAAGCTCCAGGGAACCTGGAAGGTGCTACCAGACTCCACGGGTAGCGATCATCTACCCATTGAAGTCACCTTCAACGCATTACGCAGGTCCCAGGCGCCGAAACGAGCAACTTATATAATCAATTGGGACTTGTTTCGGGGAAGCACTGGGAAAGGATCAGCGGGAGCACGAACAGCCCTGCCTCACACTACGGATACAAACAGCTGTTAACCTCGCAACAAAAACCCGGGAAATCAAGGTGGGCACGCCGACCCCCGACTTACACCCATTAAACCTCTGGGCGTAAAGATTACAAGCCCTGCAGCGGTACCGCAACAACGGTAAGGCATTGCCGCTACGAGTCAAACTATACTGCGCCACGGCGAAAGCGAAGAAGCACATCCTCGAGCTATGCCGCAAACACTCCAGAATCAATACTCTGGAAGATAGGGCCGAAACCCATCGCATCGCCCAAGTCCAGAGACTCGAGCGAACCAGACCCGGAAGGGCCATCCTCCAGCTGCTTGGGTACCAGCTAATAGGCCGCCCCATGATCTCTCCTCCTCCACCCCCGTGGGAGGACGAGGCAGTGGTGCACCATCGCCCCATGAAGCAGAACATAGACAAAGACCAGAAGGGAAGAAGGAACAACGCAGCCAAAAAACACGCGGAATCCGTACAGGACGGCCGTCCTGGCTCCGAAACAGTACAAGTCTACACCGACGCAGCTGTCAGAGAAGACGGAGGAGGCACAGCCATTGCATGGTTTTGTCTTAATACAGATTCTGAGGCAAACCTTGCGTTTTACATGAAACACTCGACCAAAGAAGCAGAGCTAAGAACCATATTATTCTCCGTGGAAGACGAGTCCCTGACTCCAGAGGGGTCCAAGCTAGAGCAAAGACCCTCAAATCCAGAAGAGTTAAAATCACCATCTCCTGGGTCCCGGGCCATGCCGGGATTGAAAGGAATGAGAGAGCAAACGAAGCCGCGCGGAAGCTCATTCCTTCCCCCTACCCCCCCCCCCCCCCCCCCCCCCCGCAACAGGCCAAAGTGCGATTCTCCACAACCCTCCGCCCGTACTAATTCAAGAGGACTCTGGTGACGAAGAGGAGCCTGAATGGGACAAGAAGGCGACCCTTTCCCGCCTCGAACGACGAAGGGTCCTGCGCAATAAGCTACCTGAAGACGATGATCCACTGCCAAACGGGTATGGTCAGTGGGCTACAGTGCGTCGTCGGAGACTCCGAACCGGAACGGCCGTCTCCCCAGCAGTCCGGGCTAAGTTCGACAGATGTGCGCTGAAGACAGATCGAGAAAGAGAACACGCCAACGACGGATCTTGCAGACGATGCGCCACTGGACAACAAGCCACAAGTGCCCATCTCTTATGGGACCGTGTGGAGCTCAGCCGGACGTGGGAACAAGCAATTCGAAAACTGCAACCTAAGCTGCGCCCGGGATTCCTTCGGGACTGGATACACCCGAGGGGCGCACCGCAGCACCGCAACGCCATATTAGACTCGCTTCGTGACTTTGTCGCAACAGCAAACATCCAGGACTCCATTTGATTAGGGACATTTCTGGTTCCCCCCTACATATCCACACCCCATTCCCCCACCCCCTTCTCTCTCCGGTGTCAGTGGACAATTGATTAGGAAGTCGTACGCGCTTTACTTGTTTTTTTTTTATTAATAAAACATGTTCAATCAATCAATCAATCAATCATTTAATGTGTAAAAATACCCGAAAGAATACTTTGATTACATATAAAAACTAAAGGGGGTAACACTAAGTCAATTATCGCCTTAATAGGAATAACCTTAATACCGTCATCACCGCACTCACAACTATTTTTAAACGACATTATTATGCTACGTATTGAAACGAGAGCGCGCACGGACGCCAGAGGGTCGAGCTCTGACTGGAATGATTAGTGAGTTGATGGAACGCTCGCTGTTTTTATCTCTATTTACTGTTCGAACGCATTCGAACGAGAACGTCCAAATCGGGACGCCGGCGTCCGACGTTCGAAAGCGTTCAAAGCGTGACTAGAGACAAAAACAGCTAGCATCCCGTGTACCCACTAAACATCCCAGTCAGAGCTTGGCTCTCTATCGTAATCGCGCTCTCGTCTCTCTCTCTCTCTCCCTCGGTGTCCCCTCGCATAAATTTCCGCCTCTGAGAGAACGATGTCGTTCGCAGTCGGCCACTGCTGCGAGCACAGCTACTTTGAGAAGCGGGCTTCTCCACTTAGAGAGTGCAACTTAGGGGAAGCCATCTTCATGTGGGCGCCACGATGGCAGCATCGTCGGAATAGCTGAACAAACTCAATCGCAATTTTGTCGTGTTTTATTTTTCTTTCTTTCATTTTTTGTGAGATGCGTCCGACTTCGTGCTTGCCTAGAGATCTGACTAGGAAAAGTAAATTGTGTCGTATTTCACCGGTCGGACGCATTTTTTCAGTTTGTCTGCAAGCATCCAAGACGTCCTTAAGAGCGAGGGTTGTGCTACTATTATTAGGGCTTCGTTTCCGTGTGCCATATATGTTTTTTATACAATATCTGGTAACAGCCTTGCTGCCATCAAGTCTTCCAATATTATATTTGGAAAAAACGGAACATTCCTTTTTAAGATAGTGCGTACTTTATCTGTGAAGCAAAGTCCGCGCTTCTTTTAAAGAAGACATCTGGCGTGACGACATAATTAGAACGAATGTTCTTTTCAGAAAAGTAAAGAAAGAATCAAGTTTACCTAAGAAATCGAAGGTTTCAGAGATCGCACCAACGCTTGTACCTAAAACTGAGAAAATAAAACAAATTATTGTAGCGATGCGAGCTAGTTTGCGCCTACTTCGATAAATGGAACGCTCGTCGTTTGCGCGCTGGGTTCCATTTTTCGAAAATGAAAACGCCACAGCGCAGGTCAGAACAAAGTAGAAATCACATAAAAAAAAGGCTACTCTTAGGTTGCGAGATGCACCAATATTTTCAGTGCCAGTTAATCTGGTCGTGTCCTACGAAAATCATCTTTATAAGATCGAATAAAAAAAAAAATCGAGCAACACGAAAAGCCTATGCAAGCCCAGCTTCGAGCAACCTCTTCAGCTATTAGCGCCTCCACATTTTTATAGACTGTCAAGACAAGGTTGAAAGCATGCTCCAGAAAATAACCCAAAAAGTTATTCTCTGGGACGAAGCAATATTTTACGCAACACAGGTTTTCGTGGTCGGTATAGTCTCGTAGTGCCTGCCTCGCGGGCCGGCCACTAACCAACTTCCAATTGGCCATGCCCCTATGCTGGTTTTCTCGAATATTCGGGCAGATTGGACGACGCATTTTCCTAGATGCGGTCCGTTCCTTCCGCACCACAGAAAGCACGCGGAAGACCGGAAAACGTGATAAAATAATAACCACAAAATTGCGATGGGGCAAAGAATGGGACGGGGAAGGCAGTAAAAGGTGTTCTATACAGAACGTTCGTAAAGACGCCCCCCTTCCCTTGCTTTCTCACCAGCCGTTCCCCAGTCGTTGGTGAATTAAGCTACGGCGCGTCCATTTTGGTGAAGTCAATAAAGAACAAACTGAAGGTAGGGAAACGAAAAACCCAAAAGGCAGTACTTGGGCTCTTCGTACCGTCCAATATGCTTGCTTCTCCTGAGCGCGTTTTAGTTTTCGTTTTCGTTTTTTTTTTCTATTTTGGCGTGTACAGGGAATTCAATTGCCAAGGCTGGTCTGGCTCAATCCGTATTGGGAGGAAGAATAGGTGGGACCGAGCTGAATATGCGGTAAGCCGTTCCTTCCAAACGGTGCGGGGGTCGCCGACGATGCACTCCATATAGGGGGACTATTCGCAGAAGGATAAAAATATGAAAGGACAGAAAATGAATACGAGAAGAAAGAAAGAAAAAGAAAGAGAGAGAGGTTTTTATGGAAATGGAAGAGGAATTTTTTTCTTTTGTTTTTTGCGTACGTATATTGCAGTTGTTATTTTAACTGCCGCACCCCGCCCCCTTCCCCAAGCTATTTGAGCAGATTGAACCCAGATAGAGAAAATTAGACTTTTTAAATAGAAGACTAAAGCTGCGACTGAGTGAAGTGATTCGTTTTTTTGAGACCTTACCCAATTTTCGCTTCTGTTAGCGTGCTTTGATTTTTTTGGAATGAAAAGCGTAATGTTGTCGTATAAAGAATCTTTTCGATTTTCTGAAAAGAAAACTTAAAATAAGATTGTAATATTGTGTTCCCGTAAAGAGGGAAAGGGAAACGATGGTAAGCATTTACCTTTCTCGCAATACTTTTAGATGCACATATTTAGGAGAGAGTGCTTCTTTTGCGATGAGTTGAGTAAAACTGGAACCTGCGTCACGGAGACTATGCTAACCTCACTGCAATGAGGTTCTCAGTGTTCAGGCTTTATACTTCGAATAATAACGAAATGTTCCTTTGTCAAAGATGTGCAGACCTCCCTATGTTACTTATTCGGTCATTTGTACGTTGCAATAGTAAATTGATTACACTCTGAAGTAATAAATATTTTAACTTTCCAAAATATCAGGGCTCTTCTTTTACATTCCAATGAACTAAATAAAAACAACGAGAAAGGAAAAAATATGAAAGCCGTTTACAACTCCCTGTAACGCCGAATTAGAGCGCAGCTCTTGAGGAGGAGGAGGGGAAGGTATGAAGAGGAGGCTATGCCTCGCCTCCTCTTCTGCTCGCATCCCATTTAGGGGAAAAGTTTCCGCTAAATTTAGCGGTGAAATTCTTTCCGCTAGACTTAGCTGGGAAATTTTTCCGCTAGATGTAGCGGGGTAATTTTTCCGCAAGATTTATTGGGGAAATGTTTCCGCTAAATTTAGCGGGGAAATTTTTCCGCTAGATTTAGTGGGGAAATTTTTCCGCTAAATTTAGCCAGGAAACTTTTTCGCTAGATATAGCGGGGAAATATTTCCGCTAAATCTGACGGGAAATCTTTACCACTAGATTTAGCGGGGAAATTTTTCCGCTAAATTTAGCGGGGAAATTTTTTCGCTAGATTTAGCGGGGAAATTTTTCCGCTAAATTTAGCGAGGAAATTTTTCCGCTAAATCTAGCGGGGAAATTTTTCCGCTAGATTTAGCGTGGAAAGTTTTCCGCAAATGACCTACTGGCAATTAGTCACTTTCTAGTAAGTTGACTGTTTATGGACCACTCTAAAGGCAATGGCTGCTACTAGCTGTAGTTACTGGCTCTTTGCAGTTAGAAATAAAGCACAGCAATTAAAATATGTAATTTCTCCATGGGTCATTATTTTAAATTACATGAGATTTACTTCCAGTGTGGCTGGAAATGCTACACGACGTAGTAATACAGCCAGTAAATGCTACACTGGCTGTTTAACGAAGAGACAAGTATTTAAAAAAGGAAATAGAAATAGTGTCCGGTTCAGTATTACCTGTCGTTTTGGGGGCCTGGTTAGCCTCTAATGACTGCAGTGACTATTGGATTGTACTTGTGAGTTATTTGGACGAGTATAAACTAGATTGCCTTCCAAGGGCTATTAATGGCTCTGGGCCAATATCCTAATCTATTTTGGGGCATATAGACCAATCAGCTGTTTATTAGGTAGTTCCACTTGTGAAAGACTTTAATGACCATTAGTGACCATTTCGTGATATTTGTGAGGTTATGTATCAGATTGGATTTGAATGACTATTATTTACTATTTGATTTTATTTCCTAATTATATGGCGGATTTCGGTTCCAAATACTTTTAATGACTATCAATGACTCTTTGTAACTATTTTGAGTTATTTGATTGCGCGTGGACTCAGTTGACTTTCAATTGCTAATTTTGGCTTTTTGATCAAAATTTGATATTGCAGATATGTAGTTCAAATGACTTCTAGTTACTTTAAATGACTATTGGTCACTATTTTGAGTTATTTGATGGTGTGAAGACTAAGTTGGCTTCCAATGGCTAATATTGGCTATTTGATATTTCTGAATTATATGGCAGGGTTCGGGTCCAAATAACTTCTAGTGACTATGCATGACTTTTAGTTACTATTTCAAGCTATTTGATTGTGTGGCGACTGAGTTGCCTTCCAATGGCTATTATTGGCTATTTGATCCTATTTCTGAATTATATGGCAGATTCAGGGTTCAAATGACTTATTTTGGCTATCAATGGCTATTAGTCACTATTTCAACTTATTTGCTTGTGTGCAGACTGAGTTGGGTTCATATGGCTATTATTGGTTATATGATCATGTTTATAAATTATATGGCTGATTTGGGGTCCAAATGACTTCCGTGACTATCAATCACTACCAGTCCCTATTTTGACTTATTGGATTTTATGCAGGCTGAGTTGGCTTCCAATGGCTGCTATTGGCTATACATTCATATTTATAATTATATGGCAGATTTGGGGTGCAAATGATTTCTAGTGATTGCCCATGATTATCAGTCCCTATTTCGAGTTACTTGAGTGTGTGAAGACTGAGTTGGCTTCATATGGCTATTATTGGCTATATGATCATATTTATAAATTATATGGCAGATTCTGAGTTCAAATGACTTATACTGACTAATAATGACTATTGGTCACAATTTTGAGTTATTTGATTGTGTCCGGGCTGAGTTGGCTTCCAATGGCTATTATTGGCTATACAATCATATTTTTTATTTATATGGCAGATTCGTGGTTCAAATGACTTCTAGTGACTATCAATGGCTATTAGTCACTATTTCAACTTACCTGATTATGTGCACACTAATTTGGCTTCATATGGCTATTATTGGCTATATGATCATGTTTATAAATTATATGGCTGATTTGGGGTCCAAATGACTTCCGTGACTATCAATCACTATTTCGACTTATTTGATTTTATGCAGGCTGAGTTGGCTTCCAAGTGGCTACTATTGGCTATACATTCATATTTATAATTATATGGCAGATTCAGGGTCAAAATGACTTCTAGTGGCTGTCCATGTTTATCAGTCCCTATTTTGAGTTATTTGATTGTGTGAAGACTGAGTTGGCTTCATATGGCTATTATTGGCTATATGATCGTATGTATAAATTATATGGCAGAATCGGAGTTCAAATGACTTATACTGACTATTAATGACTATTGGTCACAATTTTGAGTTATTTTATTGTGTGCGGGCTGAGGTGGCTTGGCTATAAAATCATATTTTATTTATATGGCAGATTCGTGGTTCAAATGACTTCTGAGTGACTATCAATGGCTATTAGTCAATATTTCGACTTACCTGATTGAGTGCAGACTGATTTGGCTTCATATGGCTATTATTGGCTATATGATCATGTTTATAAATTATATGGTGGATTTGGGGTCCAAATGACTTCTACTGACTATCAATGACGATCAGTAACTATTTTGACTTATTTGATTTTATGCAGGCTGAGTTGGCTTCCAATGGCTATTATTGGCTATAGGCATCTGTTATTGACCTGGTTGGCTCGAATTGCCAAAAATGGCTATTAGTGCTTATTGGTCGTAATATTCTGATATTCTATACTTATGAATGAAAATGGCTTCAAGTGGCTATTGTTGGCAAAAGCATATCATCTTAACAATATCACCTTAAATTGCTTCAAAATGAACATTAGTGACAATTAGTGACATAGTATTCGTGATGTTTTGAATATGAATAAATAAATAAATAAGTGTCTACTATTATTGGCTTTGGGCAGTTCCTGGCCAAATCGGCTTGAAATGGCTATACATGTCTATCAGCGACTATTGGCAATTTATGCAATTGGAGTGTGTATAGATTCGAATGACTGGATTTTATTGGCTATAGGCATCTATTCTTGACTTGGTTGGCTTGGATTGGCTATTATTGGTTATAATCATCTGTTCCTGACCTGGGTGGCTTGAATTGGCTACAAATGACTTAAAGTGAATAGTATCTATAATTAGCAGCTATTTCTTTGTCTACAAGCTGAAATGGCTTCATGTGGCTAGTTTTGGCTATTACCATATATTTTTTACCAGACTGGCTTCAAATGGCTATGAATGGCTATTTGTGAATATAGTTGACAATTCTATGCTATTTCGGTGATTATGATTGAAAATGACTTCAAATGGCTATTATTGGCTATTAGCATATATTTTTATTAGATCGGCTTGAAATGGCTATACATGGCTATCAGCAACTATAATTTACAATTTATGCAATTGGAGTGTGTATAGATTTGAATGACTTCAAATGGATATTATTGGCTATAGGCATCTATTCTTGACTTGGTTGGCTTGGATTGGCTATTATTGGCTATAATCATCTGTTCCAGACCTGGGTGGCTTGAATTGGCTACAAATGGCTTAAGTGACTAGTATTTCTAATTAGAAGCTATTTCTTTGTATACAAACAGAAATAGCTTCATGTGGCTACTTTTGGCTATTACCATCTATTTTTACCAGACTGGCTTCAAATGGCTATGAATGGCTATTCGTTAATACAGTTGACAATTCTATGCTATTTCGGTGTTTATAGATGAAAACTAATTCAAATGGCTAATATTGGATATAAGCATCTATTTTTATTAGATTGGCTTGAAATGGCTATACATGCCTATCAGAAATTATTATTTACAATTTATGCAATTGGAGCATGTGTAGATTTGAGTGACTTCAACTGCATATTTTTGGCTATAGCACCTATCCTTGACAAGGTTTGCTTGCATCGGCTATTATTGGCTATAAGCAGTCTGTTCCTGTTCTGGTTGGCTTGAATTAGCTACAAATGACTTAAAGTGACTAGTATTTATAATTAGCAGCTATTTCTTTGTCTACAAACTGGAATGGCTTCAAGTGACTATTTTTGGCTATTATCATCTATTTTAACCAGATTGGCTTCGAATTACTATGAATGGCTACTCGTGAATATCCATTGAATAGCTATGAATGGCTATTCGTGAATATCCACAATTATACTTGCTATAGCCATTGCTAGCCCATTGAATCCAATATGGTCAAAAATGAATGATAATAGCCAACAACAGCTACTAAAAGCCAGTCCGGTTAGTAAACACTAAAATTGCTGATAACTATCAAGACTAGCCACTAATAGCCATTTGTAGCTATTTCAAGCCAATTAATAAAGAATAAATGCTTATAGTCAATAATAGTCACAAGTAGCCATATTCGTCCATAAACAGTGCAATAGCACAGAATTGTCAATTATACTTGCTAATAGCCATTGCAAGCCATTTGAGGTGAATCTGGCCAGAAATAGATGCTAATAGCCAACAATAGCCACTAAAAGCCATTCCAGTTAGTAAACATAAAACCTGCTTATAAATATCAACACTAGTCACTACTAGCCATTTCCAGCAATTTTAAGCCAATCTAAATGCTTATAGCCAGTAATAGCCACTTGTAGCCAGTTTCATCCAAAAACACTGAAATAGCACAGAATTGTCAATTATACTCGCTAATAGCCATTGCAAGCCATTTGAGGCGAATCTGGCCAGAAATAGATGCTAATAGCCAACAATAGCCACTAAAGCCATTCCAGTTAGTAAACATAAAACCTGCTTATAAATATCAACGCTAGTCACTACTAGCCATTTGTAGCAATTTTAAGCCAATCTAAATGCTTGTAGCCTGTAATAGCCACTTGTAGCCAGCTTCATCCAAAAACACTGAAATGAGCATATAGTTGTCAATTATACTCGCTAATAGCCATTACTAGCCATTTGAAGCCAATCTGCTCATAAATAGATGATAATAGCCAACAATAGCCACTTAAAGCCATTCCAGTTCGTAAACACAACATTCGCTCATAACTATCTGCACTAGTCACTAATAGCCATTTGTAGCCAAATCAAGCCATTGTAATAAAAATAATGCTTATAGCCAGTAATAGCCACTTGTTGCTATTTTCATCCATAAACACTGAAATAGCACATAATTGTCAATTATACTCACTAATAGCCATTGCTAGCCATTTGTAGCCAGTCTGGTCAGAAATAGATGATAATAGCCAACAATAGCCACTTAAAGCCATTCCAGTTGCTAAACACAAAAATCGCTCACAACTATCAACACTAGTCACTAAACGCCATTTGTAGCCAAATCAAGCCATTGCAATAAAAATAAATGCTTATAGCCACTAATAGCCACTTGTGGCCATTTTCATCCATAAACACTGAAATAGCACATAATTGTCAATTACACTCACTAATAGCCATTGCTAGCCATTTGAAGCCAATCTGGTAAGGAATAGATGCTAATAGCCAACAATAGCCACTTCAAGTCATTCCAGTTAGTAAACACAAAAATGCCCATAACTATCAACACTAGTCACTAATAGCCATTTGTAGCCATTTCAATCAAATTTATCTAAAATTTGATGCATAAGCCAATAATAGCCGCTTGAAGCCATACTCAATATTAAGCACCGAAATAGCACATAATTGTTTAATGATCTCTTCAATATTCATCAGCAGCCATTTCCATTCAATCTGGTCAAAATAAATACAAATAGCCAACATTATCCACTTGAAGCCGTTCCATTTCATAAATATAAAAATAGCTCAAGCAATAGCTATCTACTAATAGTGGTTTGTAGCCATTTGCAGCCAATCTATTCGAAAATAGGTGCTTATAGCCAATATTAGCCACTTGAAGCCATTCTCATTCATAAACACTCATACAGCAGATAATTGCTATTTTACTGACTAACGGCCATTAGTAGCCATTGAGCCAATCTGGTCAGAAATATATTCTAATAGCCAACAATAGCCACCTGAAGTCATTCCAGTTTGTAAACAGAAATAGCTGAGTTTTCATTACTCGTTATTAATATTTGTAGCCATATCTAGCAAATATATATGAAAGTGGAGGCTGATAGCCTATAATAAACAGTTGAAGCCCTACGCATTCACCAACGCCGAAATAGATAATTGTTAATTATGTCATCAATAGCCATTGGCAGCCATTTAAGGTCAATCTGGTCAAAGAAGACGCTAATAGCCAACAAAAGCTACTTGAAGCCATTCATAAGTGTAAGCAACAAAAAATCACATTATTGTCAATATTAATCACTTCTAGTCACTTAGAGTAATTTCAAGTTGATCTCATAAAAAAATTGATGCCTATTGCCAATTATGGTCACTTGGGACCAAGAACATCTAATAAGACATGTTTCGGTAGGAATAAAACATAAATCAACAAGCTCAGAAAAGGTTAATTATTTAGATTGTACAAAATCACTATGCTAATCCTGACTGGTCTCTGCGACGCACTGCATTTTGACATAAAATACCAAGAGGTCCAATATCACGAGCTTATGCTCCTCCCTATGCTCCATAAAAAAAGGGAATACTTCATAGACTATCAATTTTCTAGTGAGTCAAACCCACTTGATTCATTTCCGGGAAAAGTGGCGAGTTGTCCACTCCATACCGCCAGGATCGCTTTCTACTTCCGTCTCCCGTTTTACACCGGAGTTTCCTGTATTAGTCTCAACGGTATTTGATTTCCCCATCGTGTGCTTGACCATTACAATATTAAAACTGTCATTTGCTTCGCACAACCAAAAAAGTGCAGAAAAAAAAACGCGGTCGGTGTAGCCTACGTGACTTCTGCCAACGCTCTCCACCACTATATTTCTCCCTCCTCAATAGTCGACGTGTCGCTCCATTACTCCCTGCTCGTGTGTCGGTTTCGGTCACGAGCAGTTGCCTTCTTTGGCTTTATTAAAAATATCAGTAAATCTGTTAAGAATATTGATTGGGTAGTCTTCTGACGCCATAATAAATCGCCTGGCAAAACTAATTGGGGGCGGGGGGGGGGGTAGTGTTTTTTTCAAGAAGGGCACTTATTTTAAGATTTTTTTCTTCTGTTGTAAAACGTTTCCTTAGGCCTAGTATTTTTTTCTAAATAACACATTTTCGTCGTGCCCATCTATAGCAGAACGTTTTGTACATTCAGCTGCGGTTATTCCTATTTGAATTTTTAAGATCATATCGTGTTTGCAAAAAGCAACTATTTAATCATAAAGTGATCCGTGGAGTTACTTTTGAAGTTTCTCTTATGGAAGTTAGTAAGGAGCACGGTTGCGAAATTACTTTCTGAATTTCTACGCTCTTTAGTCATGAAAAGTTGCACTTCCTTTAGGCTATTCACACGGAAAGAAATGTTTAAATATTTTCTTTGTTTTATCGAACATTGCAAAATGTTTGGATTGCTTTTGCACAGCCCCTTTGTTACCGGTGTTATTTTGTATGTTCAAAAACACGTTTGTGCATTAACTTTGCAGTTTCGCCACAAGAGCGTTCCTAGGTGGGTGCAATGTTGATTTGATATAATTTTATGTAACTCTTCAAATTATTAATTTAGAAACCCAAAGTTTTGCACTGAATCCTTTTTCACTTGCCCTGCATATGTCCTGTGAATTGTTTTTTACCATTCCTTTTTTTCGGATTAAGTTATTCCTAAAGTGAAATGTGTGTTACGGATAATAGAGGAGTGTTTTTTCCTTATTTATTTCAAGTAATAAAAATATGCTTCAATTATGTTTTGAAAAATGTAGTTTAACGAACAGATGGAAGACTGCCCACACTCCCTACGAGTGTTCAACATGGCAGCTTTTTATAAACACAACTTCATCCAATTACATAAATTATAAAAAAAACCACGACCATATAGCGCGCCACCTTTTAACGTGCAACGATATTGACATAGAACGAGTATGTTAAAGCTGAGGCTGTACAACGGCCACGTCAAATATGTTTGCGTGTACGATATTCTATTTATTCGCTAACGTGAAAATGCCTTTGAAATTCCCCCTTTGCCATTGACATGGCGGATATCGACGCGAAGCGCTGTGTTTGTAAGAAACTGCCAAACTTTGTGAGCAACAAATTCAGATTTTAAACTTACTCGTAAGCCGTCTAATTCATGAAGAAATATTACAATACTGTACTTCAACACTTGAGAAGGTGATGGTATTATCACTTATCGTAAAAACTACGTGTTCATCATACTTCCGCTTGCCCACGGTCATTATTTGTTGTTCTTGGACCAGTGTACGATTGTTTTTTTTTTTCTGACGTGGTGTCCGACCACACCACCTATATACTGATAAGGTCTGCTTAATTTCCTGCATAACATCACACTAAATGTCTGATCATGGGCAGCGCTACTGTTGATTCGCTCCATTTCTCCCGTTCGTTATAATATTCGCGTGACCTCGTTGGCGCGGCCAATGGTCAGCGGTGTCAGGGCATAAGGAGCTACGTTTTGTGTTGTGGAAAGGGAACAGTGACACGGCCTTGCATCTAGGTGGTGTTGGTCCGACATGGCCTTCCAAGAGTCACCATTGTGTGTCTTTAAAATCTTGAAAGGGGTGGATAATTTGATGCGGTTTTTCAGGGCTTAAAAAAGTGAAAGCCGTTTACAACTCCCTGTAAAGCCGAATCGGAGCGCAGCTCTTGACGAGGAGGAGGGAAGGGTACTCAGGGAGGGTATACCCCTTCTCCTCCTCCCCTCAATCTTCAATCAGCTCCGGGGGGGGGGGTCATGTGGCCTGTTGAGTCACGTGACCTCTGGGGGTTACGTGACCCCCGGGGGGGGGGGGGGGGGAGGGCTCGCACGGTGCATTATGGGACATTTCCCATAATGCACCGTGATGTCCCATAATGCACCGTGCGGTTACGCCGACGCGGACGCCGACGCCGACGCCGACGCCGACGCCGACGCCGACGCCGACGCCGACGCCGACGCCAACGCCGACGCCGACTGAAACGGGCGTCGGCGTCGGTCAAGAGCGCCGCTCAAGCCGGAAACGGGCACCTAAGAGCTGCGCTCTAAACATTTTCGACCTTGTATGTTATCATAATTTAATGATAATCTATGTCATTTCCCAAAACAAACGGACAAATTATCCAATGGCTTGACTCGTAACTATCATGAAGAGCAGTATGTTCAATTAGATAAAACCCCCTCGAACTCAGCACCAGTGAAATCAGGATTCTCTCATCGTTCAATATTAATTAGGCCCACTCCTCTTTGGAAATGATTTAAAGGACATAAAATGCAACCCTCCTGTGAGCGGCCGTACTTTTTTTTTTTCAGAGGATTATGTTTTTTTTTGTTGTTTTAAATATCCGGTCAACGTGCAATCAGTTACCTATGAGCGATTGCCTAGCAGCCATCTCCAGATGGTTTAACTACAAGAAAATGCGTTTAAATACCTCATAATGCACTGAAATGAATATTCCACGCAAAAAGAACCGCTTGGGTATCGTCAAAAAATTAATATTGCTGATATTAGCCCTTTTCGGCAATTTAAGTACTTATGAATAATTATAACTTTCAATCTAAAGGGGCTGTGGAAGATATTAGGTAGGCACTTTTCTCACTTTACGCCAGCTTGCTTTCACTAGTGGGACCCAAGAATACTCGAACGCAGGGCCATTGATCAAAAAGCGCCTTAGTCGTGGTGGAACTCCAAAGATATAAGCGGACCTTTTCTTTAGTTAGCTACGCAAACCTTGATCTCGGAGCTCTGGGGACAAGGGCAACAAATCGATCCCAAGAAGTGCGTCATCAAGCTTTGCGATCCCCTCTGTGACAATATTTAAATGCTGCTAATACACTCTAAGAAATACCTGCGCGTCTACTTACCCAGAAAACACTCAAAGAGCCAATCTCTGCGATCCACGAAATCAGCTCAGCGAATGATGAGGTGGAACATCCGTTTAGACCTAAAAATTAAGTCTGCGCTGTGGCATTACGCAACGCAAAGCGTCATGGTTTCATTGCGTAATGCCGCAGCGCGAACTTAATTTTGAGGTCTAAACAGATGTTTCGCCTCATCATTCGCTGAGCTGATTTCATAGATCGCAGGGATTGAAGCTTAGAGTAGGAAAAAAGAAATGTGTGTTTTATAGGTAATAAAAGTCAAGAAATATTTCTAAGCTATATTAGTAGTAGGAAAACAGCACCAGTTTGCACAGAAGTACAACAAACGCCCAAAGGGGCGGAGCCAAACCCGATCCGACCAATCACAGCGCAGGAGGGCGGGGCCAAACCCAATCCAACCAATCACAGTGCAGTAGGGCGGGGCCCTTTCCCTCTCTCCCATCCCAGTGACCAATGACAGGCAGTGGGCATCGATGGCCCCGCCCACACGGCATTAGCCAGTGACCAATCGGAGCTCAGCGAGGTCCCGTCACGTGTGAGGTCACGTGTCCGGCGCGTGCCAGAAGCATGTCACTTACCATGACCGCAAACCACAGACCACAAACCGCACAGACCGCAAACAACAAACCTCAGACCTCAGGTGTTGACAGCTGCGGTCATCATCTGACAACAACTACGTGATGTCACACCGGGTCGAGCTTCGTTCGACAGAGGGCGCTATATAGGACTTCAATTGCGGCGCTCAGGGCGTCTCACGTGTGATGTCGCACAGGGTTTGTGTTGCATCCGAAAGAGGGCGCTCACGTGATGCCACACAGGGTTCGTGCTGCATCCGAAGGAGGGCGCTGCGCTCCGGTCACATGACGGTCAGGTGTTTTGAATGCATTTATGGCGGTCGCTGCGCGGTAAATGCCCCTCTTATTCGATAAAAAAGGCTTCGCGGGCGACGGGGATTCGACCGCGCGACCTTCTGCTCAGAAGCCCGACGCGCTACCCACTGAGCTACGAACGCATAGCTTCTGAGAGCGCTTAAGACGGGTTAGTTGTTCGTGTGTGTGTTTGTGTCCGCAATTCAGATGACGTGTTTTCCTGCCACATGGCTTTTGTAATGCGGTTAAAACAGGATGCTTCATTCCCGCAGGGCATGTGACCATGGTCGTGTGACGTTGATCGTCTTCCTATCACGTGCTTTCGCGCGCGCGCGATTCAAACGCTGCTCGCGCGGACTCGTCACCTCGGGCCACATGGCTTTTGTAATGCGGTTAAAAACAGGATGCTTCATTGTCGCAGGTTATGTAACGATGGTCGTGTGACGTAATGCATCGCTGGGCGCTAACGTTGCTCGTCTTCATATCACGTGATTTCGCGCGCGCGCGATTCAAACGGTGTTCACGGACTCGTAGCCTCGTGGCGCCCCCTTAGCTGTTGCATTTGGGGTCTTCGAGCCGCTGGATTTTGGCGTCATGTGACGGTCCCCAATAGCAGCATCTGGGTCCCGCTACATTGGGGTTGAGGTGACTGTAGAATTTTGAAGCTCGCGGAGCGTGATTAATGTTGATCCCGCGTAAAGCTTTAAAGTGTCCTTGTTAAAATATGGGGCCAGCTCGCAAAAACTTTTCGAAGACCCAGCGAATTTCGGGAATAGGCGCCATCTAGTGTTCAGACTGTGAAGTGGTCCTCGTTCAAATTGGATGCCATCTGATGGTAAAAGCTTCGACCCGATATAAACTTTGGACGTCATTTGACGGTCCCATTGGGCACGGTCGCGGTCCCGCTAATTTGGGGGTGAGGTGACGCTAAGACTTTGAAGCTGGCGGACCGTGTTAAATCTTGGTCCAGCGTAAAGCTTTGAAGTGGACCTGCTAAACGTTGGGGCAAAGTCTTGAAACTCACAGACCGTGCTGGACCCAGTGATTTGTTTTTTGAATAGACACCATCTCTCGTTAGAACTTTGAAGTGCTCATCGCCAAAAATTGCTGACATCTGGTGGTGAAAGCTTCGACCCGCTAAATTTGGGGCGTCATCTGAAGATTCTCTTAGCACCAGCTGGATACCGCTAAAGTTTTTTTTTGTTTGCTGGAGCGACGGTAAAACTGAAGTTCGCAGACCGTGCTACATCTTGACCCAGCGTAAAGCATTGAAGTTGCCCTCCCGCGCGCTTAGCACACATGGTCAGCTGTATCCACTTAATTTTGAGGGGTGACGGTAAAAATTCGAAGCTCACGAACCGTACCAAGTTGAGACCAAAACGTAAAGTTTTGACGTGGCACTGCTATATTTTGGGAGCTGTCCCCAGCGCGTAAAACTCTGAAGTGACCCTAATAAAAATTTCGAGCCCAGCGCGTAACACTTTGCACAGTCCCAGTCAATTGTGGTATACCCGACACCTAGCGTAAAAACTTTGAACTGGTCGAAGATTATTTTAAACTTCAATGAGATGAAGTTAGCGTTTCCTCTTCTCGATTTCGAGCGCACACAGTTTAAATTCGGGATTTAGGCGTATGAGTTGTCACCTCCGTTCACAGATGGTGCGCGTTTTTTGTTGCCAAGCGTCTTTGTTGTTAGGGAATCAGTGATATCTGGCGGCGTTGGTGTGACCTTGCGACATCTGTTGCTGAAAAGTTAAATTGATCGTATTCCGAAGGCGTGTCCATCCGTATTTTCGCGTGCGCGCAAGGCGTGCGAGTTGCCGAATCTGTTTGTAGATGGCGCGCACCTGAATCCTTTTGCTGGCGTGAACTTTTACCGTTATCACGCGACATCTCTCGCTAATTTTAGCGCCAGCTTGGTAGATGGCGTCAACTCTGTCGCGCTCACATCATCTCTCAATAATTTTATCGTCATCTGCAGCTGCTGAACGGAGCGTGTGTGGGAAATGGACCGGAGCGTGGTCGCATCCACACGCGCTAAAGACGAGACAGATATGATGTTTCATGTTTTTTTTATTATCATTCGCTCTTAGAACACGCACACTGATAAATACAGATACGGCTTTTAAAATCACTCTACGCGACAAAGAAACCACTGGAAACACTTTACACAAAAATATACAACACAAGCAGGATCAAGACACATCCGAGGAAAAAAAAAAAAGTGGAATAACAGAACAACGCGCATGATACAATCCAACAAAAAAAATATTTACAAGGTAAGGGCGTGAGATGCGAAGAGAAATAGGATCCGGCTTTCGTACACTATCGGGTTATACAAAAATGTACACTATAAAGATTAAAGACACACCGGTGGGAAACGCGAGCAATTGCGATACAGTCCAAAATAATTACGAGGCGTGTGATGAGGAGGCAGATCGCTCGCTTCCGAAAATGCTCTTTTGTGAGGCGCAGTTTTGTGGAGGGGGGATCCGCTCCAGCCTGGACCGACAGATGACACACCGAAAACTGTAAAGAAATACAATAGACGAACAAGTTGATCAGCTCTTCTACCCTCCGAACGCCTTGACATTTTTCAGACCTTTTTTTCGACCAATTTCGGCGAGTGCGTTTTGTGCCAAGTCAGTCTTTAAATACAACTTCAATACGTTATACACTTATTTCTCACCGATGAGGAGGTGACACGAAGTATCAGAGTTTGTGGGGGATCCGCTCCAGCCTGGACCGACAGAGGGCACACCGAAAACTGTAAAGAAAAGAGAATAGGAGGATCAAGTTGATCAGCTTTTTCTACCCTCCGACGCGTGGACAGTTTTCACCCCTTTTTTTTTCGACCAATTTCGGCGAGTACGTTTTGTGCCAAGTCAGACTTTAAATACAACTTCAATACGTTATACACGGATTTCTCACCGATGAGGAGGTGACACGAAGTACCAGATGTTATTCACTGTCCACGTAGTCATCCTCCACACCGCTATCGTAATCTGAAAAAAAAACAACAAAAAGTGACAAGTTATGAAGTCATTAAAATGCATATATGGGACTCACCATGCCGCTCTGCCAACAGGTGTTCAGCCGCTATGAGGTGATTCCGCACAAACTCTCGCACTTCCTGCGTCGACTCGCTCGACTCGCGGGAACCCCCCAACCCAGCCCAAAACTGTCGAGTCCGGAAGCGGGCCGTCAATTGTTGTACAAGGGCAAAGGGCGAAAAATACGCTAGAAGCATCCCGCAAGGGCAGATATACTCACCAAAGGCGACCGAAAGGATCGCCGACATTTGCATCGCCAAGTATGCAAATAGCGGTGGTTGTATATCTCTCCCGGGATCAACTTCTTCCTCGTCCCAGTTTTCTCCTTCACCCGAGCCGTATTCGTGGAGGAGATGCGGATTGATAAACGCAAGGATCTCCTCCAAAGACCGCGGATTTCTTTGACGAAAACGCTCGATGAAGTGAGAATGTACAATATTAAAGGCTCGCTGTCCTTCCTCTGCCATCTTTAAAACGACGGGGTAGTTATCGGGCTGCGTTTGGGGTAGTGCGACAGCGAGTCAGTTTTGCATGCTCCGCCGAAAGTACAGTTCGTCACCCTGTTTGGGAAGACGGTTTTGCCCGGCTTCTTGTCCCTGCACATTGAGAGATGGTCAGTTAGGGTTTCTTGCCTCTGAAACCCGGTTGGACACGTCTTACAACGAAAGCGTAGGCTTTTGGCATTTGAAAAAAGCCTCGCAAAGTTTGTAATGCACACAAAATGGTTCTCAGCAAGGAGAAGATCGACACGCTGCTCCAACTCGTCATCGAATACCTTCAGGGGGTAGACAAAGTTTTTCTCGCTGTCGTAACCAAAGCGTGACTCGTATAGTTCGAGTGCGAAAAGCTGGAGTACGCCCATGGAGTCGTAGACCGTGCAATCACAGTAAACGATGAAGTCGCAATGTTTAGCGCAGATTTTCCTGTAAGCAAGGACCGCAGGATGCGCATATCCGGGCGCGAAGCATATTCCCACGCGGCGGGAGACTCGCGCGGTTTTTGCTTAACGATAAATGCTCACACGCATCGCAACAGTGCGGTTTGTAGCGACGCCCGAACGTATACACAAATCGCAATGTTTTGCCAACGAAGGATATCCGATAAAAAGAAAAAGCGGATGCTCCCTAAGCTCGGAGCTGATCGCGCGGTACAAGTACACGGACCTAACAGGAATGAGACTAGACATGTTTGGACTAGTTAAAAACCGCGGGGTAACAACAGATTAATATGCGCGCTATTGCGACTTCATCGTTTACTGTGATTGCACGGTCTACGACTCCCTGGGCGTACTCCAGCTTTTCGCACTCGAACTATCCGAGTCACGCAGCGTTGTTCTCCTGATCTTCGCGCTACAAGGTGAGCAGACTAAAAGCCTCACGTTTTCCTCGCTAATAAGACATTTTGTTTCAGCATTTGGGTCTCGAGAGGGAAAAAAATCACCTCGGTCCTCCACCACACTCTTCTTGCACAGCTATGTGAGCAGTCTAAAAGCCTAGTGTTCTCCTCACTAATAGGATTTTTTTGTTTCGGTATCTCTGTAAAAGTCACTGATACCTATTCGACCCGCATCATCTAGCCCCCTCGTCAGCTAATCGTCGGATATCTACGAATATCGTCTAGCCATCTCATCCCCATCATGGTTACCTGTCACCTGTGCTTTCCAGACGCCCGACAGCATTATTCCAGTGTAGACTCGCTGCAAGTTCTCTTAGCCTCGGTTCACAATGTGACTCCCTCGCCATGCATTCCCTTTTACGAAAGAGTGTGCGCTCTTCGTATTATGTGGCTCAGTACGAGTTACACAAAAGAGACACAGAGGCGTACGAGGTGTCCACCTTTTTTTAGGCATCATGCAGAGCACATGTACAAACGTATTCAAACATTTTGGTCTGCCGCTGCGTTTTTTTTTTGTGACACTCCCCGTCGAGCTCGGACGTCTCCTTCCTGACGACGACATTGATGTGACTGTGCACTTTATTCATAATCAGATCCAAACCGCATTTGTGGCCGGTAATATCAGTAGTTTGATTCAGCGAGTTTGCATTGAAATAGCTGACCGATTGGATCATTATCAGGAACAAGGCTCGGGATTCTTTCTTGTCGGGATCAAAGTTTGTACTCTTAGTTTGGGACGATTCCTTCCTCCGACTGTTGGTTGCGGACATTTTTCTCTGCCGAAGCAACTTGCCTCAAAGCAATGCCTCGTCAGTGTCAGTGAGTGTCTTCGCGAATCTGAATGGGATATGTGCTTTGTGTTTGCGGTGCTCGCCGTTTTGCATTCTGCGAACAGGGCTTACAGAGGAAGAGCATCCTCGTATCGTGAACATATGTGCAAGTATGTGTTTCCGAAAACCTTCCCCGTCACCTTTCCACAGGACGTGTGGGCTTTTGAGCGTACAAATTGTGTCTCAGTGAACGTGTTTGGTTACGACAGCGAGAAAAACTTTGTCTACCCCCTGAAGGTATTCGATGACGAGTTGGAGCAGCGTGTCGATCTTCTCCTTGCTGAGAACCATTTTGTGTGCATTACAAACTTTGCGAGGCTTTTTTCAAATGCCAAAATCCTACGCTTTGGTTGTAAGACGTGTCCAACCGGGTTTCAGAGGCAAGAAACCCTAACTGACCATCTCTCAATGTGCAGGGACAAGAAGCCGGGCAAAACCGTCTTCCCAAACAGGGTGACGAACTGTACTTTCGGCGGAGCATGCAAAACTGACTCGCTGTCGCACTACCCCAAACGCAGCCCGATAACTACCCCGTCGTTTTAAAGATGGCAGAGGAAGGACAGCGAGCCTTTAATATTGTACATTCTCACTTCATCGAGCGTTTTCGTCAAAGAAATCCGCGGTCTTTGGAGGAGATCCTTGCGTTTATCAATCCGCATCTCCTCCACGAATACGGCTCGGGTGAAGGAGAAAACTGGGACGAGGAAGAAGTTGATCCCGGGAGAGATATACAACCACCGCTATTTGCATACTTGGCGATGCAAATGTCGGCGATCCTTTCGGTCGCCTTTGGTGAGTATATCTGCCCTTGCGGGATGCTTCTAGCGTATTTTTCGCCCTTTGCCCTTGTACAACAATTGACGGCCCGCTTCCGGACTCGACAGTTTTGGGCTGGGTTGGGGGGTTCCCGCGAGTCGAGCGAGTCGACGCAGGAAGTGCGAGAGTTTGTGCGGAATCACCTCATAGCGGCTGAACACCTGTTGGCAGAGCGGCATGGTGAGTCCCATATATGCATTTTAATGACTTCATAACTTGTCACTTTTTTTTTTTTCAGATGACGATAGCGGTGTGGAGGATGACTACGTGGACAGTGAATAACATCTGGTACTTCGTGTCACCTCCTCATCGGTGAGAAATCCGTGTATAACGTATTGAAGTTGTATTTAAAGTCTGACTTGGCACAAAACGTACTCGCCGAAATTGGTCGAAAAAAAAAAGGGGTGAAAACTGTCCACGCGTCGGAGGGTAGAAAAAGCTGATCAACTTGATCCTCCTATTCTCTTTTCTTTACAGTTTTCGGTGTGCCCTCTGTCGGTCCAGGCTGGAGCGGATCCCCCACAAACTCTGATACTTCGTGTCACCTCCTCATCGGTGAGAAATAAGTGTATAACGTATTGAAGTTGTATTTAAAGACTGACTTGGCACAAAACGCACTCGCCGAAATTGGTCGAAAAAAAGGTCTGAAAAATGTCAAGGCGTTCGGAGGGTAGAAGAGCTGATCAACTTGTTCGTCCTATTGTATTTTCTTTACAGTTTTCGGTGTGTCATCTGTCGGTCCAGGCTGGAGCGGATCCCCCCTCACACACACACAAAACTGCGCCTCACAAAAGAGCATTTTCGGAAGCGAGCGATCTGCCTCCTCATCACACGCCTCGTAATTATTTTGGACTGTATCGCAATTGCTCGCGTTTCCCACCGGTGTGTCTTTAATCTTATAGTGTACATTTTTGTATAACCCGATAGTGTACGAAAGCCGGATCCTATTTCTCTTCGCATCTCACGCCCTGACCTTGTAAATATTTTTTTTGTTGGATTGTATCGTGCGCGTTGTTCTGTTATTCCACTTTTTTTTTTTTTTCCTCGGATGTGTCTTGATCCTGCTTGTGTTGTATATTTTTGTGTAAAGTGTTTCCAGTGGTTTCTTTGTCGCGTAGAGGGATTTTAAAAGCCGTATCTGTACTTATAAGTGTGCGTGTTCTAAGAGCGAATGATAATAAAAAAAACATGAAACATCATATCTGTCTCGTCTTTAGCGCGTGTGGATGCGACCACGCTCCGGTCCATTTCCCACACACGCTCCGTTCACCAGCTGCAGATGACGATAAAATTATCGAGAGATGATGTGAGCGCGACAGAGTTGACACCATCTACCAAGCTGGCGCTAAAATTAGCGAGAGATGTCGCGTGATAACGGTAAAAGTTCACGCCAGCAAAAGGATTCAGGTGCGCGCCATCTACAAACAGATTCGGCAACTCGCACGCCTTGCGCGCACGCGAAAATACGGATGGACACGCCTTCGGAATACGATCAATTTAACTTTTCAGCAACAGATGTCGCAAGGTCACACCAACGCCGCCAGATATCACTGATTCCCTAACAACAAAGACGCTTGGCAACAAAAAACGCGCACCATCTGTGAACGGAGGTGACAACTCATACGCCTAAATCCCGAATTTAAACTGTGTGCGCTCGAAATCGAGAAGAGGAAACGCTAACTTCATCTCATTGAAGTTTAAAATAATCTTCGACCAGTTCAAAGTTTTTACGCTAGGTGTCGGGTATACCACAATTGACTGGGACTGTGCAAAGTGTTACGCGCTGGGCTCGAAATTTTTATTAGGGTCACTTCAGAGTTTTACGCGCTGGGGTCAGCTCCCAAAATATAACAGTGCCACGTCAAAACTTTACGTTTTGGTCTCAACTTGGTACGGTTCGTGAGCTTCGAATTTTTACCGTCACCCCTCAAAATTAAGTGGATACAGCTGACCATGTGTGCTAAGCGCGCGGGAGGGCAACTTCAATGCTTTACGCTGGGTCAAGATGTAGCACGGTCTGCGAACTTCAGTTTTACCGTCGCTCCAGCAAACAAAAAAAACTTTAGCGGTATCCAGCTGGTGCTAAGAGAATCTTCAGATGACGCCCCAAATTTAGCGGGTCGAAGCTTTCACCACCAGATGTCAGCAATTTTTGGCGATGAGCACTTCAAAGTTTTAACGAGAGATGGTGTCTATTCAAAAAACAAATCACTGGGTCCAGCACGGTCTGTGAGTTTCAAGACTTTGCCCCAACGTTTAGCAGGTCCACTTCAAAGCTTTACGCTGGACCAAGATTTAACACGGTCCGCCAGCTTCAATGTTTTAGCGTCACCTCACCCCCAAATTAGCGGGACCGCGACTGTTGCCAATTGGACCGTCACATGACGTCCAAAGTTTATATCGGGTCGAAGCTTTTACCATCAGATGGCATCCAATTTGAACGAGGACCACTTCACAGTCTGAACACTAGATGGCGCCTATTCCCGAAATTCGCTGGGTCTTCGAAAAGTTTCTGCGAGCTGGCCCCATATTTTAACAAGGACACATTAAAGCTTTACGCGGGATCAACATTAATCACGCTCCGCGAGCTTCAAAATTCTACAGTCACCTCAACCCCAATGTAGCGGGACCCAGATGCTGCTATTGGGGACCGTCACATGACGCCAAAATCCAGCGGCTCGAAGACCCCAAATGCAACAGCTAAGGGGGCGCCACGAGGCTACGAGTCTGTGAACACCGTTTGAATCGCGCGCGCGCGAAATCACGTGATATGAAGACGAGCAACGTTAGCGCCCAGCGATGCATTACGTCACACGACCATCGTTACATAACCTGCGACAATGAAGCATCCTGTTTTTAACCGCATTACAAAAGCCATGTGGCCCGAGGTGACGAGTCCGCGCGAGCAGCGTTTGAATCGCGCGCGCGCGAAATCAAGTGATAGGAAGACTATCAACGTCACACGACCATGGTCACATGCCCTGCGGGAATGAAGCATCCTGTTTTAACCGCATTACAAAAGCCATGTGGCAGGAAAACGCGTCATCTGAATTGCACACACAAACACACACACGAACAACTAACCCGTCTTAAGCGCTCTCAGAAGTTATGCGTTCGTAGCTCTGTGGGTAGCGCGTCGAGCGCGACCGCGCGACCTTCTGAGCAGAAGGTCGCGCGGTCAAATCCCCGTCGCCCGCGAAGCCTTTTTTATCGAATAAAAGGGGCATTTACCGCTGCGCGGTAAATGCCCCTTCAAATTCAAAACACGTGACCGTCATGTGACATGTGACCGGAGCTGCGTTTCGGTCACATGACGGTCACGTGTTTTGAATTTGAATCGGTCACATCACGGTCACGTGACCGTCATGTGACCTTCGGATGCAGCACGAACCCTCCTTCGGATGCAGCACGAGCCCTGTGTGGCATCACGTGAGCGCCCTCTTTCGGATGCAGCACAAACCCTGTGCGACATCACACGTGAGACGCCCTGAGCGCCGCAATTCAAGTCCTAAGCGCCCTCTGTCGAACGAAGCTCGGACCCTGTTTGACGTCACGGGGTTGTTGTCAGATGATGACCGCAGCTGTCAACACCTGGTCAACCACACTTGTGGTCTGAGGTCTGCGGTCCCCGCGGGTTGTGGTTTGCGGTCTGCGGTCATGGTAAGCGACACGCTTCTGGCACGCGCCTGACACGTGACCTCACACGTGACGGGACCTCGCTGAGCTCCTATTGGTCACTGGCTAATGTCCTGTTGGCGGGGCCATCGATGCCCACTGCCTGTCATTGGTCACTGGGATGGGAGAGAGGGAAAGGGCCCCGCCCTACTGCGCTGTGATTGGTTGGATTGGGTTTGGCCCCGCCCTCCTGGGCTGTTATTGGTCGGATCGGGTTTGGCTCCGCCCCTTTGGGCGTTTGTTGTACTTCTGTGCAAACTGGTGCTGTTTTCCTACTACTTATATTCATTCAAAGTAAAAAAAAAAAGTTGCATCGCCGTTTATGTCGGAAGACTCCTATTAACCGCATTGTTCTGGCGGCTACAAACATATTGTAATTGTTAAGGAATCAGTTAAAACATGGCACTAAAAAAACAAAGTTGGTTGCACACAGATAACGCTTACGATAGAACCGTCTTTGTGACTGAACTTTTGAACCGTTATTTACTACCTAATTTAAAATCCCGTCGCAAGTTTCATCTCCTATATCCCCTCCATAACATTGTAATTATCGGACAGGACTGCATATATGACTATATGAAGTTGAATACAACTCGGCAGACTCAAATAATCATTGAAAGGCAATATTGATGCCAGATGCAGGACAGACGAATATAAATTTTCATTTCACTCAACCAAGAATTATAGCCGCATGAAACGACTTCCCGCGTGACGTGGCCCGTACAAAAGATAATGATTTTTTTTTGTATCTTTAATTGGTACCTATTTGTGAGTGAAGTGTGCTTACTTTTTGTATTTTAGTTTACTACTTTTAGTAGGGTGTAAACCAGCACCATCTCGCTAATTTTGTCATTTATTATTTGCGTTTGTGGTGCCTTAGGGTCACTGCTAATTTCGTTATTTCTTATATCTCCACCTGAATGTAGCAGGGTTTTGCACTTGTTCGCTCAATTGACTGGTGTTAGGCACGTTACTGTTTTTTTTGTATACTTATATTTGTGTCATCACGAGATGATGTCCTTTTTACGAAACTCATTGATGTATTCCCTCCTGCCCTGGCCGCCAAAAGGCAGCTGGCAGTATTGAGTAAATAAATAATTGAAATAAAACTTTGCTATGAAGTAACATTTCACCATCTTGTAGCTGCATGGTACTTAAACCAACATAACTTGTGTGAAGGCTGTATATAGTATATTTTGCTTTCTAGAGGCACATAAGAACAAGACATGTGAAGTAATAGACTCAATCTGCGACCGGGAACAATTTTTTTCTACACCTTTCTAAAGTTTTGATATTGATTACGATCCTAATAAATGAAGATCTATCTCTACTTGCGCCTCAGTGATCAACACAATTCTTCAGAATGTTAGGGAATTTTGATAAAAGAAACATTCTGGATTTCTTATTCCACAAATGAATTATCCATTGAAAATACCCTTAAATTGAATAAAGCGAACTATAACAGAACCATGCTATCCAAACTAAACTGAAATGCTTGGACATGTGGCAGTCCCACTCTTTATATAATTGTGCTCCTCAGAGTGCACAGGAATACTTCGTCATCCTTTATTATCTTTTAGTTCAAGGTGCAGTGTCGCTGGGGTTTGGATTTAGAAGTCCTTCAATGTGGGACAGTTAAAAAAGTTTTGTGGGGGACACAATATTCGTAGTGCATTCGTAGTGCATGGCACAATAGGAATTATAAGTATTTCAACGAAACGCACCGCAAAAGGTGTCAGATGAGTAAGGTCTGCTAAAACACGCACATATTCAAACTACATGCCGTCTTGCTTTTGCGGGAAGTCGGAATTAAAGGCGAGAGTGATGCTTTAATGATCAAGTACAGATATTTTAAAAACAAACAGGTAAAACATATGGCGACAAAAAGCACTGTTATGGTGCTATAAAATTCCTTTACAGGTCAACGAGAGAGCATTGAAACTTAAATTGCACTCCTTTTGTACAGCTCAAGCACGATCAAGCACGTTTCATCATATGAATGTTGTTGTGTTTTTTTTTTTTTTTTTAGTCGTGAAGCAAGCAAAGTGTATTTGCTATGTTCTACACACGCGCCTTTCTCTGTCAAAGTGCGGCACGCAACGTTTGACAGGTTGCATAATCATTAATGCATTCAAATTTGATGCCTTCTCATCGCAAGTGATTTATTCGAGGAAATTGCAAATGCGCTTGTTCATAGAACTATAGCGTAATCCGAGAAGGCAGTGACTCCTACACGGGCCCACGCGACAAAAATATATAAAAAATGTTGGGCGCACACCCACGTAAGTACGGACTCGAGCGCACGTACGATGTTCGCCGACTGACATTTTAAGTGGACGGTTTCAACATTTTTTTACATAATATCTCGTTTCGACAGACGGGGGCTCGGCTTCGGCCATGCGAGAACCACTCACGTCGCGTTGACGACATCGGTGCAGCGACCCGCGAGGTCTGGGGTTCACGTACACTTGCCACGCAGCGACCATGAACATTTTTTTTTAGTGTCTGAGCCCCACGAAATCAGGACAGAGAGAATATTTCGTATGTTACTACTGTACACTTTCAGTGTCCCGTAGCTGTAGAAGATTCAGAAGCAGCCTAAACGCGTTTTTGTTGTGAATTCACTCTTTGCTAATCACAGGGTTCACTGTAAATTAAGAAGAGTTCAGGACCTCTTTGTCGAGAGCCCATCTCTCAACACGTTATCATTCATGCAAATTCGTGAACTTCTAATATAACTAAATTAGCCTAATGGGTTTCGCAACGTGTTCAGTGCGTGTGTATTTTGCAGGCCTTAGGCGCCCGTTTCCGCATTAAGCGTCGTCGGCGTCGGCGTAACCGTGCATTGCATTATGGGACGCTTCCCATAACCACGTCACACGTGACGTCACGCATTACGTCACGAGTGTAAAATTTTCCCGCTAAATTTGACTTGAAAAGTTTTGCGAAATCTGGTGGGAAGTTTTGCATGCCAAATTTAGCCCGAAAAGATTTTCGCTAAATTTGGCTTGAACATTTTTCGCGAAATATTGCGGGAAATTTTGCATGCCAAATTTAGCCTGAAAATTTTCCCGCTACATTTAGTGGGGAAATGTTCTGCTAAATTTAGCGGAGAAATTTCCCGGCACATGAAGCTAAATATTGTTCCGCAAAATATACCGGAAACTTTTTACCGTCGTGACCTCACACATGACGTCATGTGTGACATCACGTGACGTCACGCTAAATTTAGCGGAAACATTTCTCCGCAAAGTTTAGCAGGGAAATCGACGTCACCTGACCTCAACACAAATTCAGATTGTGACGGCCTGGAGCTGATCTGGTCGGATTGACATGCTTCAGCTGGTATTCAAGGAACCAATTAAGTTTCCCCGCTAACATAAGCAGGAAAAATTGCGCTAAATTTCCCGCTAAATTTCGCGGGAAAAACGTTGGTAATTTGCAACTAAAATTAGCCGGAGAATTTGCAATAATATAGCGGGAAATTTAGCAAACTTTTTTTGTCAAATGGGAGGGGAGCAAGAGAGGAGGAGGGGAGGGTACGGAGGGGCAGCAGGGGCATACCCTCTCCTCCGTACCCTTTTCCCTTTCTCCTCAAGGGCTGTGCTCTAATTCGAAATTAGAGAAAACTGGAAACGTCTTTCATTTTTAGAGCGCAGCTCTTAGGCGCCTGTTTGCGGTTTGAGAGGCGTCGCCATCGCAGTCGGCGTAACCGCGCGGGTTGAATTATGGGAGTAATGCAAGCGGGCGTAACCGCCCGTTTCATTATGAAACATTTTCCCCCGCTAAATTTAGCGGAAAATAGCTCAGCAAATATAGCGTGTAAATTTCCCCGCTAAATTTAGCGGAGAAAATTTTCCGTTAAACTTAGAGGGAAAGTGCTTGCGCTAAATATAGCGGGGAAATTTTTCCGCTACATATAGCGGGGAAATTTTTCCGCTGAATATAGCGGGGACGTTTTTCCGCTAAATTGACCTGGAAAATATTTTGGCCAAATTTAGCGCACATATTAAGGGCAGGAAAAGGGGAGGATACCGGAGGGGAGAGGGGCATTCCTCTTCTTCGTACCCTTCCCTCTTGCTCCTCAAGAGCTACGCTATCATTCGGCATTACAGAGAATTGTAAACGTCTTTCATTTTTTTAGAGTAATTCCTCTTAAAACATTTCGGCCGTCAGCTCGAAAGGCGAATGCATCCACCGGAGAGGAAGGTAGATGGTGCGGCGATATGAGCTGGGCCAGAAACATTTAGGGTGGGGTGGCACCAAAGCTTTATAGGGGGGCCAAAGGGACGGCCTTCTGTTTTATGTAGAAGGTACCTGTAGACTGCCACATTTCATATTGTCGCGCTGTGGCAATCGGTTTAATAATTTAGCACGTCTGAGGAAACCTATACATATATTTTTTTTTAATTTATTTAGGAAAGTTGCATATGTGGCAAGCACGTAAATGCGAGAGATCGTATACGTGCGGTACTCTTCTGCATATTGCGCACATTTGCGGGACGCGCGACCAGGAGCTCGCTGAATGTGCCCCAGTCTTCGCAATGCCTTGCAACAAAAGCGGTGAGGTGCCGAGTGTGAGCGTGCTCGACGTACCAAGCAGGCGTCGGGGGAGAAGAGAGAGTTTGGGTAGGGATTGAGAAGCAATGCCGGTTCGTTCTGCTACGACGGAAGGTTATGTGAAGAAGCGAAAAGCCTATAAAATATCGTACGACAAAAAACAGTGAACCAGTTAAGAGAGTTGGGGTTGGTAAACAACCCCTTCACAGAGCACTTTGTCAAGGATCCGGTTGGTGTCGTGCACAGAGTGCCATTGCATGTGGTTGTTACCCCGAAACTGGCTTTCTGTATCCCCTTTGAGACAGACATGGCACATGCCGTCACCACGACAACGCTACACCTTCTTAAAAAAGTAACAAGAAATTAAGAAAATAAAGAACGCCGTCATTCGATCCTTTGTTACCCACTATATCCCTTTCCAAAAAAGGGCTCCTCGCCGTTTCCATTTTCAGTGTTCGTGCGTGTGGCGGGTAATTTGCTCGTTTTCCAAAGTCACGGTCATGCGCGTGCTGGGTTGTGGAGATCGCACGCTGGGCTGAGCGCATTTAAATATTAGAATGGTATATAGAAGTTCGCCGCAATTTATCATCATAATATAGTCGTTGTAGAAAAAATGTGTTCTAACGAATTTAGACGTTGTATATAGCGAAGCGCAGCGACAACATATCCCCGATTTGTTTTTGTATAGGCATTCTTGTCAGACGTTTGAACTGTGGCAGGCAGGTTCAAATGTATTAATTGAATAACTAAAATGATCGCTTGCGTCTGTATAGGTAAGGAACACAAGTGGTCACGCCATAATCTCTTTAAAGGACACATGCAAAGAAAAAAAAACAGTTTTTTAAACACCTTAGATGGAAACAGGATATTATAAACGATTTTACAAGGACAGAAAAAAATTTTTAGAGCTGTATTTACGGCGCTATGCGAATTTGTAGTTGGCGCCCGCTGGAGCCGCCGCTGGTCACGTGGTAGGCCCGCGCGCCCGCCGCCCTGCGTCGCCGAGTCGTAAAGCGACGCCGCCGCCGCACGCTGAGCGTTGTGCGAACGCCGCTTCAACGCGTTTCTCCACGCCGCCGTCGCCGCCGCCGCACAAGTTTGTCTGGTTCGGGGCGCCGCCGCCGTCATCTGACCGGCGCACAGGTCTGTCACGTCTGGCTTGCGCTTTTTCAGGAGTTTCCTTTGGGCTCTAAAAGTTACTTATTCATCTTAGTTTTTTGTTATACTTCAAACAAAGATGAATAAGTTACTTTTAGAGGCCATAGGAAGCTTCCGAAAGAGCGCGAGCACCACGTGACAAATATGGGCCCGTCACGTGATAAATAAGGGCCACTTTTCCGTGGCGCCCGCGGGCGCCAACTACAAATTCGATAGCGCCGTAAATATAGCTCTAAAATTTTTTTTTTCTTTGTTGTAAAATCGTTTTATGATATCCTTTTTCCATCTAAACTGTTTAAAAAAAAAATGTTTTTTTTCTTTTCATGTTCCTTTAGAGGTCGACGCTGCGCAAAAGAGGTTGATCACGTGGAATGCGTTTTTAGCGGAACACAGTTCAGTCCTTGTTAGGACATGTAAGTCGTATGACAACGTGGTTAGACTTAATGTAGCCTGGCACGGTGAACAATTTATGTTTAACTTATTGTTTGTATAATGTAACTCAATACCAGCGACCTTGCTGCAGCTGCACTCTAAGAAACAAATGGAGGAAAAAGGTAGCAACGGCGCGTCTACCTCCCTTCTACTGACGCGCCCCCAAGCGGACACGAAAAGAAGGAAGGAACGAGACGTTTTTCTCCTTCTCCTGGAAGACGGGAGAAAGCTTTCGCCCTCCCGACTCATCTTCTTGCGGTTTCGTTTTTCGAGCACGTCGCGCACGTTGTTTAATAAATGTTGTTGAGTTGATTGAGCTTCAACGGCAGCGAAGGCCGCCTGTAAATCCGTCTTCTAATCCAAACGTGCAGAACATTCCGGTTGCATTGACGTTTTTACCCACTAATTTTATCAAACGAGCAAACGAAGCCGCTAGAAACAGCGAAGTTCTGGAGCAGTGCCAGCAGCGCTAAGCACACTGGTTAAGATGGCCGTTGTCTGGATTGCCACCAAGGTATATGTACATGGGTAGCGAAGCTTCGGCCAAAAAGCGGTTCAAAACAAATTGCCAGCGACATCGGCCTGGAGGGTCACGTGAAGGATGCGATTGAAGCGCGACTAGGAGAGGTGGGGACAAACATTATTTAAAATTAATTAGTTTGTGACTAGAATATAATCATTTGTATTTTAAACAAACTGAATATAATTATAACATATTACTCAATCATATTTGGCGCGCTATAAATTCAAACTGTCTTTGTTTTTGCTAATAATATACATACTTCTTATTAGCGTCCTCTGTACGCCACTAGCAAAAAGGCCGGCTAGCAATAGCGATATCTGCACTTCTTTGTAGACCTTGTGGCGCGCGGAAAGACAGGCTGCTGACGTCCGTCTGCTTGCTTGCTGTGTTTGGGCCTCCACGTGCTCTTCGCTTTTAATTGTTTTAGCGGCAGTTAACACCGTTTGGGAAGTTTTGTTGTTTGCTCGGGCGTGATTAGCCCAGTTACTTGCGCGGGAACTCGGCAGTCCGTGCGCTTGGACTTTGGACACTACTGCCTCCAAGGGGCTCAACGCGCGATGATGCACACAGTGCGATACGCAAAGAAACCGGTGCTCCGTGAAGTGTGTGTGAAAGCGACACCCGCACGGCTGGCATCTCGCTGCACCGGTTTCCCCTCGACTCTTTGAAGGTGAGACTTAGCAACTGTCAGTAACATGCCTGCTGTGTGATGTCATGCCCCTTGTTGGTCTTCTCTTAACTCTTGTTAGTTTTACCTAAAACTATTAGGGTTGTCTGGATGTGCACAAGAAACTACACCTGAAGGCGTAATATGTTGTACTAGGAATGTTGACTTCGCAGCGTTGTGTGCCGTCATTATAAAAATGCCCACGATATTCGAATTTATCCTGTACCGGCCTGGCTCTGAGGAGCCTAGTGTCGTGATCATCGGCGTGGTTATCAGTGGTACAACACAGATATTAGTAGGGCCTCTGTGCGTAAGACTCGTGTTTTTACTCTTCATGATGTACACGGAGCGTTGATGTCATGCATTTGTTAATGTCCTTGCTCTGATTTGCTTTGGTTTGTAGACATTTTGGCTACATTTTCTTTTCGTAAGTATTCACCGGCATCCACACAGCACCATGCCTTATCTGCAGGCGCGAAGCCTGGGATCGGTTCTGCAACAACCGAAGTCTACAGTGGAAGACTCCATGGCAGCTACGAGACAGGGTCGTTTGCTTCTTACATTTTGAGGAGTCAGCTTTCCTGCGGCCTGGACACCTCCGTCACAATGCGTTGCCAAGTGTGCTTCCCACAAAAGGTAAGCAGACCAATGAAACTTCCGTGCACTTTTTGATTAGAGCATGGTTAACCCGCTCTTAGAAACATAGTTACCATAGGGGGCTGAAATATTGCTTCTGTGGGCTCATAACATTTTTATATTATTTGCAGAGACAACACATGGCGACATTTCCAGCAAAACCTCTCCAGGTTCAGCAGTTGTGCATGGTGAGCTTTTTTATTGTAACTAACATAAAGTTACCTCATGGTCTAGGTAAGAGTAGGAAAAAGCTGGTAGAACAGGGTCAGAGGTACTGTTAGAGTTCATTTCAGGCCCGTTTATAATGACATGTTTTATTTGAGGTGACATAATCAACGTCAATATCGGTCCGCAGAGCATCTTTTGCCATGCCGACACCCAGTCTTCCAAAATAAAGCTGCTCATGAAAGATAGTGATTTACATTTTGTGTTAAAATAGGCGAATTCACCATATATTTGCAGAGGTGAGTTCGCCACCCTCACCGAGCTACACATCGGCAGTTCAGACTCACGGAGTTTCTGTGGTCACCCTGACGACCGGTCTTCCGAAATGGAACTTTCGTTGGAACAAGGTGATTTTTTCTTGTCGTGTGTTAGAATAGACACATAGGAAGGAACTCAACTACTATTTCATGACTAACTTCACACTAAATTTGCAGAGAGGAGTTCGCCAACCTCATCGACTTCGTACTCCGTCCGCTCAGACTCGCGGAGTTCCTGTGGCCACCCTGACCACCAGTCTTCTGAAATAAACCTGTCATGGAACGAAGGTGAATTTTTTTTTTATGCGTACAAATAGATGAATAAGAGAGGACTTCAACCTCTTCTCCTTCGCTAAGTTCACATTAAATTTGCAGAGCGGATTTCTGCGGCTTCATTGGACCACACATACTCATGCACCTTATTAGGTAACAGTCCACTAGGGGCCCATAATAAGTGGTGGCCGAATATTATTTGTGCTATCCTTTTATTCCCATTTTTTTGTGAGCTTGCTTTTTTAATTGGTAGAAACAGCGCAACTTGACGAAGGACAAGAAACGAGGAGTATACATACAGGCGCTGTAAAAGTACACAGAGAGGCACTGTTTCTGCCAGCTAAGATGAACATCCAACTCGCCCAACTTTCCGCTTTGTTGAACTTGCTTTCTTACTTACAGTTTTTGTAAAAATCTTTCTTTCTTTTTTTTGCAGTTGATCCCAGCTACGCTTTACGTCAAGGTGCTGCTCTTGCTCAAGAGTCCAGCGGGGACGTGGCTGACATGGAGATTTTGGTTTCTTCACCGTCGCCTAGAGACGGTTTCTGGTTTCTTCACTGTCGCCCTCTGGCTGTGCTGCTGGGCTTTCTCACAAATGTGAGTGCTTTCTATGATGCGAACTTTTTTCTTTTGCATTTTTTTTTTTGTGAACTTATAAAAGGTCAGACCGAAAAATTAAAAAGCCAAGGCTCGAAAAACACCTGCGGATACTAAACTTTATCTTGAGAGCTGATGGCGCAAGGGGTCACATAACACAAGACCGGGTAGCTGGCAGCTACAAATCGAAGTTTGTTCAAAGTTCACCACATTTTTGTGTTTCACGGTATATTGTCATTGTGAAATATTGTCCATTGTGAAGCACACAAAAATATAAAAAAATGTTCCACGCGCAGGTGTTAACGCCATCAAATCAAAACAGCTCAACCGGTTTCACTGAATCATAAGTCTTCCCGCAAAACCTCCCATAAGACAGTGTTTTTTATAGTTATCGAAAAGCTGCCTTGGTCATATGTGTGTGATGCTGAGCCTGTCATGGTCCCTTGTCCTATCTGCCAAACATTAGTTGCCTGTTCTTGTGCGAGCGCTTCACTGTTACAGTGCCGTCGGCATAAGAAAGGTATGGTCAAGCTTTAAAAAAATGCATTTCACAGTTTGGATGCCTATTCTGACTTGCATGTTTCTGTGTGCGCCCTTGTCTTTTTGGACTATCAGGTCTCTGGCCAACATGAAGCGCCTAGTCCGACATAAAGATGTACCGCTGCTTTTCTTAATTTGAATTGCATATGTGTAGTCTGTCATACTTGCTGTTCTTGTTTAAAGACACTTCAAATCATTGAGGAATATTTTTGAGTGTGCATAGATTACACATTTAATAAATGGATGGCGAATGCAAGTTTTTCTTGGAGACCTGATCTGGTTCATTTATCAAATTGCAGCACCCGGCAAAAGCCGGAGCATTGACAAGAAGAAGGTGAACGCCCTGAGAGTCAAGGTGCGAAAGCTTGAAGAGCGTAACAAGAGGCTGCAAAGAAGGCTGCAACGGCAACGTTAGATGAGGACTGGTGCCTAAGTCGTTAAGAGTGTCCGCGTTCATGTGTCTCCTGCTGTCGCTGCACTCGTTGAAGCACAGCTTAGATTGAGCATTGTGAGCCGGTTTGACCGGAGATAGATACAGCAGCAAAGGGTAAAGCCAGGCAGCAAGTGCACAGGCTTCGTACGTGAGACCACCCAGAGAACTTTTTAAAGCGGTGTGGGCATGTTCTATTCAAACCTTTCATTTTCTTCGGTTTCTTGAGGAGTAATGTAGTCTTCTAACTGATTCACATATATAGCGTTAAAGCTGTGCAGCAACACTGGCTTATGAAGTGCAGCCTACCACATGGCTCCAAGACGGTTAACTCCACTTGGCTTCCTTGACCTGCACCAAACAAGCGTTGCGTTGCAGTGTAGCAGCACCAGCAGATGCAAGTTAAAATATTTTCAGCATTATGTTACAGTTCCAAGGACTGCGTAGACAAGTGTAGTTTTTTTCTGTGTATACTGTGGTGACCACAGTTGTCCTCGGAACAGTGTGAAACCCCTGAGTTATTAGTGGCTGCCTGTAAACTGTCAATTCCCTCACAACATCCAGCCGATTGTACATTGTCTTATTAGCTTATAATGTGCCTTATGTACCGATCTACTAGTTTTCTTTCACCATTACACTTTCAAATAGTGAATACCGATTGTATGATTCTAGTGAGTAATCTGATTGAATGATTGTAAGTGAATAAAACAAATAAAACGCGACTGTTAATGTGAAGTTGGACTTGCATTAGAGTTATTGTTGTGTATTTCATACGCAACACACTCCATCAATTTGATTCACTCGTTTTTTGTGAAATTACATCATTCGCTTTAAGGTTTCCCAAATATTTCCGAGGGATCCTGAAGGAACAAAGAGCAAAACACTGTGGCTCGAGTTTAACCACAGTGCAACGATACGATGGTGTGACGAAATGAACTACTCTCATAGCAGATCGGCTGCAGAAAAAAAACATTTCGAACAAAATATAAGAGCAAGGGCAAATAAGGACATAAACGATCCAGTATAGAGTAAACATCCCAAGAAAAACCCGAGACTGCAGGTAAAAAGAACGACACACACACTAAATAGTATCAAACAAAGCTCAAACACAGAGCTATGTTTGAGACTTTTTAGTGTATATGTCGTTCATTTTACCTGTAGTCTCTGAATTCTTTTTGTTTAATTTTCGCGCCAAACCGCACGCACGCATGACGTCACTTTTTTTTTTTCGGAAGTGTCGTCATTTCCTGTTTATTTTTTGTTCCGCCGGAAGTGTCCCCACGACTCATAGATGGCGCTAAAGCAGCCCCATGGGCCGCCATTTTTTCGACATGTGGGCTTCTATGGAAGCTTCGCTACCCATGTACATATACCTTGTTGCCACGCGGTACCACAGTAGCGGAACAACGCGGAACTGTGTCGACGTTTTCGACGTTATGGAAATCGCAGGAACTGCGTCCAAGGCAGGCAGGTTTTCCTGCAAGCTCCCTCGGTGCCTTCCGTGCTGATTCGGTTCTCTTTTCCCGTGCCGAGTGCCAACCGGCGTTCAGCGTGGTTCTGTATTTCTGCGTGTCAGCAACATTGCAGCAACATCGTGATGGCAGTGTTGTGCGCAGTGAACAGAAGACTGGAATTATCGCCAATGTGACCGTGTGTTCGCGTATCAGTGGTGTAAAAACAAGATGAGATGGCGTAAAATGTCGGGCATTGATGCCACTGGTCGGGCCGTGATCGGAGTGGGCGGGGTGTCGCAGTTTGACATTCCGCTTTACAATAAAGAGTTTCAGACCACTTGAGGGATTAGGTGCAGTCGATCGACGTGCGGATAGTCATGTTGAAACGCTGGTCTGAAAGGTAAGCTCCTATCGTACAGTGGTCGATGTGACTGTCGGTTGTCTCCTCCCCAAGAGCGATTGTGCTCTGGGGAAAGGACTGAACAGTACGAAATTATGACGGAAAGTACGTGTATTTACAGTGTAGAAGTTTAGCATAAAAAGGAGTAGTATGCAAAATCGAAAAGAAAAAGCTACCCTTTATTTTTCTGTTTAAATATACTACGGTTCCTGGAGAAACTGCCCTGCAAGTGGCGCGCTGGGATGAGCGCTAGAAGTTTTCGAGCTCGCCACGGCATTGCTCCCGTACACTTAACACCTGCCGCAAGTCGCGGCTTTGACTGCATTCAAGTTGATGGAAAAGCGATTTCTCTGCCCGTGAAGCATCACTTCCAGCTGAGCGGGTATCCTCCATAGAGTTATTATAATGTACGCTAGAGGTTCAACTGGCGCTAGTGTGCTGTTGCAAATTGAAGCAGATAGCAAGCAGTCGGAAATTGACTTCCGGTAATGCATTTCTATGGAAAAAAGCGAGTGCATTTCCTCTCTGCGCTCGATTATAAGAGCAAATATCACGAATAATTCGTACGTACTAGGCACTTTGGAACATTGCCCAGTCACGCAGACGAAATAATTGGTCCGTTACGGCGTTTTTATTTTAAAATCTTGACATGAAAAACGGTGCTAAAACCGCTTTGTACATGCATTTATGTGCACTGTTGGACACTGTTAGCGCGAACACGGCGTCGACGCTTTCCAGCATGGGTGATATACGTGCCAAACGAACGAAGGACATGTGGAAAACCAAGAGGGACGGCAGGAACTACGAAGTAACACTGGATAAGTAACTCCTTGTGCATGCAGACGATCAAAATAAATTGAAAGTTACGTAATATAGTCCGATTTGCAATAAATAAGTACTGCTTTATTCTTTCTGCTCATGAATATGTGCGAAGATCCTTAATCGTTCTGGGTTCAAATCATCAACGGCACGCTTCAAATCTTTGCAAATAGGGAGAAGCCAGGGAACAGGTGCCCGATAAAAACTGCCCGACAAAGGAAATAATAAGAAAAACACCTTTAGTAGTTCACGTACTTTATCCTTTACGTTTCGAAAGTTTTTTGAGCCACTCGTAAAGATGCACGACGGGGTCATTTTCATATAGTGACAGAACGGGCATATTAGCAATATATAAACACCAGCGGAATGCTGACGAACTTTGAACACACTCTACATTCCTTTCGATAGTTTGTTTGATTAGAATCGTCGCTCGTTTCTATATACCTGCCATGGAACAGAGGTTTGGGCCTGAAATATAGCGAAGATTAACATCGTTCAGTGGTAAAGAAAAAATGCTTTAACTAAAGCAATTACACTTCCACAATATTAATAAAGGTACATACTATCCGGTACAGTCGAAATAACAAAAGTTATTCATGTTATTTTCCGGCGAAGAGACAAAATTCACGCGCTTTTTCCCATAGGAATACACAGGAAGACTGTAAAAGTAGACTGCATGCTGTCTGCTTCATTTTGCAACCGGAAGTCCCGTAGACACTAGCGCCAGCTGAGCCTCTAGCGTGTATTGTAATAACTCTATGGTATCCGCCCTTCAGAGATGAATTCAAGACGCCAATTGCAATCGTGCGCGAACAGCACAAATAGAAAAACAAACACTACAATAGAAATAGAGGCTACGACGTGCCGTGCGGGGAAACAAACTCATGGCTTCGAACCGCATTGGAGCGGCTTGATTTCTTGACTTTTAAATAATTGCGGCATGATCGAGCGTTTACATTTTAATAAGAAATTCATCCCCTGAGCCATTCAAAAAACTCTCAGAGGTATGACATTGCTGGAAAAAAATCAACATACTGGTAATATTTTTTTATTGCTTACGCAGTCACCGAGAAATTCTGTACGTTCAAAACGACGACTATAAAAGACGGAAACGCAGCTCTCGGGTGTTGTGTTCGGTTTAGTATGCCTTTGTATTGATGTTTGTATGTGGAATGCATGTGTGTGCGCTCAATGTATGTTCACCTGATGCTTGTAGTATGCGTTAGATGCGTACACGTGTGCATAATAGAGCTTCCCGAAAATCGCGAAGCGCAATAATGGCTCGCGGAAATGGATATATTTTTTGTAGAACATAAATTGGGCGGTATCTAGCGCCACCTAGCTTAGCTACTTGCAATTACTCTGCTTGACCCTGCCATCTGGTGGCAAGGGATGTAACCTCCTTTCCCGCTACGTGATAAACAGCGGCCGCAGCGGCTTCGAGTTTCTTCTTTTGAGCGCGGCTTTTGGTTTCGCGGATTGGTTTGCCATTCCTCCGTGATGTGTGGTTGACGAAGGAATTGTGACTCGAGGAACAGCTAAGGTAAGACGTAAAGTGCGTGAAGCGCGTGAAGTAACTGGGCATGGGCTGTCTCCGTTTAACAGCGCAGTGCTGACGACGAGAAGACTGAGTAACTGCTTTCGAAACGCAAGTTTCTGTACCTGCGGGGGGAATCTGGCTTCGGAAATAAACACAGTTCGCGGAAAGCTCGTGTTACGCTTTTATTCGCTGCTCCTCTCGTCCCGTACAAGAGACGTAGCGTCCTCGTTAAGCCTTATTGAGCTCGATTTGCTCGATTCAGAGCCGCCATAATGAGATGCAGGCGACGGAGGAACTATTTCCTCCCCTGCTTCAGGAACGAAGGTTTTTCCCTTTCTAAAGGAACATTGGTTACAAGACCGTTCCTCCCCTTAGGGAGGACTATCGATACCCTTTTTTCTAAGAGTGTGGAAACAAAGACGCGTGCTTGCATCCTGATCTGCAGCGCTCGTCAAGTGCTGTAGACATCTTTGTATGCACACTTCTGGGTTTACGTGCAACAGTCTGTGTGCTTTGTCAAGCGTCATCCCTATAGACCCTTTTCATGGCAAACGCCACCAGGAGTTGTTCTAGTCTTTGACGTCCCAGAGAACTTCCGGTTCATAAAAAGTATGAACAAAGCCCACCCTAACACCGCTGTTTGAAATGTTGATGAAACGTTTAACCACCAATTCTCCAGGTGAACGCCAAAAGAACGCAGAACCCCCAGATATGATAAATATTTTCGAATACTCTGTAAACCAACTTGCCTCCTAAAAGACGTTAAATTGACCAGCCGAGGGCCCTCGTTAAATCTCCAACTTTGATGTGCGTCTAGCGTTTATGCTTTCTAGCACTGGCGACATAGGCAAGCTTGACATACTTTCAAAGATGGAGCGACCGGAAGTTGCTTGGGACGCAGGAGGCAGTTCATGTTTGTAAACATGAAAAGGGTCTATTCTTTTTGTTGCTGCTGTGATCGTACATACATCCCCACAAATTGCTGGTGCATCCGCTTGGCTGATCTGTCCTTCAGCGTTATCATGGGATCCCTCGTGAAAGTGAATGTCCGCACGCTCGCGAAGAAGGTTGAGCTCAATTCGCCATAACCCAACTTCATCTGACTGACATCAACGTTACCGACACTTCTAAAAATCCAATTAAAAAAAATTGTCGCTTTACTTTCAGTAACTTTGCAGCGAAGGTGATAATTGTCTAATGTGTAGTCAATATTCCAGGTAGGCTTACGGTACGAGTGCCTTTGTATGTATGAGCACTACCTATGAGCAATAAAGAAAATCAGCACCAACAGCACTACCTATGAACAATGAAATCAGTATCATCAGCACCACCAGAGCTTCGCCCCAATCAACATCATTCACCATGTGGAGATGCGGTCATTTTTTTATTGAACCCTGTAACATAAAACACGATTTAATTTTTTAAATATTTATTTAAATACATTTTAGCGGTTTTTTATTATAAGGGAAGGGCCTCGGTAACCTTCAAATGTGCAGCTTTTCGCCTTGTCTTCCTTTTGGTTTCTGAAGCAAAAGAAATGAAGTTCATTGTTGCCATGTTTAAGATAGAAAGCAAGCTGAACGCTCCCATTGCCCAGGAGGGCACCGTTTTTTTTTATTGTATCTGCTTGACATAAATTAATTATCTGGTAATAATTTGATTTACATATAATCAAATGCATATGAAAAGAAAACATCAAATATATATAAATATAAATATATATATATATTTTTCAAGTATATTTTAGCGGAGAAGTGTTGAAATAATTGTCTAAGTAAACATGGTCCCATTTAAGCCATTATTTAAATCCTGACCTAAATATATATTCAAATCATGATTTAAATCATGATTTATTCATCTTGATTTTTATTTCCCATTCTGCTCATGATACAGTCAACAAATAACAAAAAAAAAGTTTCATGTTGCTTCATCTTCCGTGCTGTTACGCCCTTATGCTAGTTTATGGCAGAACAAACTTATAGTTGTCTCATTTGTATGATGTTGAGGATACAAGCAACTGCAATCCATGTGGATTAACTGCGCACGTGCGGGAAGTCCCAACTTCTAGGTGATTTACACGTACAGTCTCAGAGAATATTTGTCGCAAACAAGTATGAAGAGAAGCATAACTGGGAGCTTAGGCAGCACGCCAAAAAGACGGCTTATTTGGCCCAAGTTGTTCTGTTTTAGCCTTTTAACATGGGTCTAATAAGGTTTCCGAGGTGTTATTTAGTGCGAAGGTTCACGCCTTACTTTTTTATGGTTACTCTCTTGTTCGTCATATGCTTGCCAATGAGCCAGACATGCAAACAATGTCACATATACACCGAACTGCCAGTACGGAAGACTAATTTCGACACTAATTACTGATTTAGGCACAAAGCTGCCACGTCAAAAGAAAGAGTAACCTGAAGTGATACAAACTTCTGGAATTTCTTCTTTAACTGAGTTCCAAAGAAACCAGGTGCCACAGCGAAACAACCTGAAAGTGAAGCCTAACTCTAGCACTAGCTAGATACTTTAGGGCCCGAATAGCCAGTCTCTGGCCGAATAATATTAAGTGCGGCTACACTTTTGCTTCTTCGGTATTTCAGAGCCCTAGATTCCACACAAGAACCAAATTTTGGCTTGAAGTGATGGGCTACATGGGTTAAAGCTTTACCTGCATGTCAACTGCGAAGGACCGCATTCGGCTGCTGGAAGAAGTGAGCAATTTCCCGACTTCCTTTTTTTTATCCCACCTTAATATAGTGGGTACTCTGATCGGACTTGACCAGAGATCTTTTAAACGTGAAAGCTGCCTTCTTCAAACAGCGGCGCCCACTGCGCCTTCAGGCGTCTGCTAGTCATGGAAACCCCACCGACTGACCTTATTGCGTAAGGGATATTGCGGAAAAAACATGCTTGGCTGAGCACTGAGTGAATCTTGTACGCGACCAGTTGAAGGTTTTCTGCATTGCTTGTGTTCTTTTTTCTAGCTTAAACTCTAGCATTAAAACAGAAATCTATCCTCTTATTGTTTTGTTTTACTTGTTTTTGAAAGACCCAAGGCGATGAACGCAAGGTTCAAGACCGAAAATTCTGTTTGAAGCTCGGGAAGGGGATGGAGGAAGGGGGGTGCTTTTTTATCGATTGACGTTGTTCTTTATTGCGAATTTCGCTACGGGCATGACAATGTGATAATTATAACTCATGCGTGAGGGTTTTCGGGCTTTTTTATTGTACAGCGAAGAAGCAACCAAACAAGGGTTCTTTTCGAAAATTTTATTCAGGGTTGGCTATAACTACCATAACACATTTTGAAAAATAAAAATTCTCCCATCCATCCCAAAGAAAGTTAAATAATTCTAATAAAATATATATGCGAAAAAGCATCGCCATGTGAATAAGAATTCCAGCTGTAGTATAGTCAAAAACGTACTGCGAAATAAAAATACAAGAATACATTTTTGTGGAACCTTTAATGTTGATGCAGAAATACCTTCTAAGAATTATTGGAGGTGTTTTCATATTTCGCAGTATCGGTGGCGATAGTTTACACGCCAAAAACAAAGGAGGCGTAATATAGAGGATTTCTAAGTGCTCTTTAGGTATAAAATATTGTATAAACATACCAATGAACGGAGTGCATTGAAATGTTTTACAAAGGCGTCTTTAGAGGTTCACTTATTATACTAAAACTTAATGAGTTTGGGATTTATTATAAAAAGGACACCTTTTTGTTCTAAGCACAGGGATAAGAATGGTAAAAAAAAATTCGGCCATCTGCGTCTCGCAGATGGAACCACGCGCGCTCAGATCTGCTGCTCGTGCTTTCGGGTGTTAAACTCAAATAAGCTCGCTTTTTTATCATGTTTAGCCATTTGTATTTAGCAGCGTCAACCAAACTGTCATTATCTTTCCTCACTCTGCAAAAAAAAAAAGCTTTTAAAAAAAAAAAATTATAACTTTTTCACTTTTAAATTATTAGTATGATAAATGCAGCACCTGGAGACCCATTTGGTAAAAGGTTTTTTGCACCATAGGTGCAGTTTAATTTACACCAACTTTGTGCCCTCATAGAGCTTGTAGACACGAATGACGATCTTATTTTTGAAACCAACTAGTGGAATATTTACTCTAAGATGCAACTTGAATTTTCGCGTTACATGTGTACTTTTCGTCCATAATTACAATTCATTTGTCTTCGTATACCCTGTTAACAAAACGCATTGCGACAGGTGTATTTATTCAAAATGAGCACAGCCAGGCCCTGTGTATAATCCTAAAGAGGAGGGCGGTACGTCCAAAGGCCACGCCCTGACGTTGACTTCTCTTGAATGGTCGCGAATAAGTACATAAAAACTGCCCCGGTTTCACAAGCATTCAAACAAGTCTTGCCCCGTTGTTAAGGTTGGGTGGAGGGTGATTTATTCGGACGGAAACACGGGTTTGTTAGCCCTCATTAAGGTTTTCTGTGTGGCTCGCGAAGAACCCCTGCACGTTTTTTATTGCTCTTCGTAATATAGGATCGATCACCACAGCGGAGTATCAGCGGTAATGAACAACGCAAGCCACGACGTGGGACCTTAGATATTGTTTCGCTTTCAGGGTGCAATCCTCTAGTTGTTTCCACAGCACCTCTCCATAAGAAAAGATGAAATAAATAAGAACAACTAGCCTAGGTCAAGTCGGCGAAGGCTGTCAATTACGAGCAGCGTGATATCTGAACGCAAACCGAAACAAGCTAAAATTGCTAAAAATATATTATAACAAAGCGTTGGTAAAAGGTGACGTAGCCATGTAATGGTAGCCGGAAGCAATGGAGAACTTTACTTTCGGTTTTGCCTGAGCCCTATCGTGCGGAATAGGAGCCAACATAAGGCGTTAAAGTACGCCGCAAGTAACTATCTTCCGAATGTACTATACTTCCTCTCTGCGTCTTACAGTTTAAAAGAAAAAAATGATATGGGAGACCATCTATTTTCGACCTTCTGCTGCAACACACCTCTGACCGCGACATCTGAGGAATAGACTATCAGGCACGTTGGTGCATCTGGAGACGGGTGCACGAGGAGTATGGCATTGGCGAGTTCTTTCTTCACGCTCTCAAATGCTATCGACGCCTTAGGGGACCATGGCAACGTTGATTTCTCGCCTTTGGAGGTGCAAAGCAGTGTCTCCGATTGCTGTAGAAGCTTGGAACAGAGGGGAAGAAAACGTCTGTAAAAGTTAACAAGCCCCAGAAATCGCCGGAGGGCGCGTTTTGTGTTAGGCTGTGGACAATCGGTGATGACTTTGACCTTGTCTGGTAGTGGTGGGATACCTTGACAGTCAATCTGATGGCCAAGAAAGGTCAGCTCTGGTACACCAAACTGGCATTTGTCCACGTTTATTATAATGCCATACTCGCGTAGCCTGTCGAACAGTGTGGTGAGATGGCGCTTATGTTCCTAAGGGTTTTCGCTCGCTGCGAGGAGGTCGTCGAGGTAGGCAAAACAAAAAGGCAATCCGCGGATGACCTGGTCAATAAATCGCTGGAAGGTTTGCGCTGCCTTACGCAGACCAAACGGCGCGGTGACGAACTCAAGAGGCCGAAAGGAGTTGTTATGCCCGTCATTGGTATCTGCAGGTCGGACCGGAATCTGATGGTAAGCCTTTACGAGATCTATCTTCTAGTAAATGGTGGTATCCTTCAAAAAGGCAGTGGAGCCTTGAACGTTTGGGATCGGGTACGGGTCAGGAATTGGAGCTGTGTTCAGAGCCCTATAATCCCCGCACCGTCACCAATCGCCGCTCTTTTCGGACACCATGTGCAGAGGGGTCGAACAGGGACTAGAAGAGGAGCGTACGACCCCGAGCTGGAGCATATGCTCAAGTTCCTGTCATGCGACCCGCAGCTTTTCAGGTCCGAGTCGACGTGGTCGGCAATGAACAGGTGTGCCCGTCGTCACGATATGATGAGTGACGTCATGTTTAGGTACCTTGCCGATGTTGTGCGGCTTGATGAGGTCTGGGGAATTCTCGAGCAGACTGGCAAATGAATTGGAAGGTGGCCATGACCCACAGAGGCAGACGGATTCGACGGTGCCCCGAGAACGCAGCACACCTCGGCCGTGACCCGCAGGTGCAGACGGATTCGACAGTGCCCCGAGAACGCTGCACACCTCGGCCATGACCCGCAGGTGCAGACGGATTAGATGGTGCCCCGAGAACGCTGCACACCTCGCCCATGACCCGCAGATGCAGACGGATTCGACGGTGCCCCGAGAACTCTGCACACCTCCGCCATGACCCGCAGATGCAGACGGATTCGACGGTGCTTCGAGAACGCTGCACACCTCGGCCATGACCCGCAGATGCAGATGAATTCGACGGTGCCCCAAAAACGCTGCACACCTCGGCCGTGACCCGCAGATGCAGACGGATTCGACGGTGCCCCGACAACACTGCATACTTCGGCCGTGACCCGCAGATGCAGACGGATTCGACGGTGCCCCGAGAACGCTGCATACCTCAGCCGTGACCCGCAGATGCAGAGGGATTCGACGGTGCCCCGAGAACGCTGCACACCTCGGCAGTGAACCGCAGATGCAGACGAATTCGACGGTGCCCCGAGAACGCTGCACACCTCGGTCGTGACCCGCAGATGCAGATGGATTCGACGGTGCCCCGAGAACGCTGCATACTTCGGGCGTGACCCGCAGATGCAGAAGGATTCGACGGTGCCCCGAGAACGCTGCAGACCTCAGCCGTGACCCGCATATGCAGACGGATTCGACGGTGCCCCGAGAACGCTGCATACCTCAGCCGTGACCCGCAGATTCTGACGGATTCGACGGTGCCCCGAGAACGCTGCACACCTCGGCCGTGACCCGCAGATGCAGACAGATTCGACGGCGCCCCGAGAGCGCTGCACACCTCGGCCATGACCCGCAGATGCAGACGGATTCGACGGTGCCCCGAAAACGATGCACACCTCGGCCTTGACCCGCTGATGCAGACGGATTCGACGGTACCCCGAGAACGCTGCACACCTCGGCCGTGACCCGCAGATGCAGACGGATTCGACGGTGCCCCGAGAACGCTGCATACCTCGGCCATGACCCGCAGATGCAGACGGATTCGACGGTGCCCCGAGAACGCTGCATACCTCGGCCGTGACCCGCAGATGCAGACGGATTTGACGGTGCCTCGAGAACGCTGCATACTACGGCCTTGACCCGCAGATGCAGACGGAATCGATGGTGCCCCAGAACGCTGCATACCTCGGCCGTGACCCGCAGATGCAGACGAATTTGACGGTTCCCGAGAACGCTGCACACCTCGGCCGTGACCCGCAGTTGCAGACGGATTCGACGGTGCCCCGAGAACGCTGCACACCTCAGCCGTGACCCGCAGACGCAGACAGATTCGACGGTGCCCCGAGAACGCTGCATACTTCGGCCGTGACCCGCAGATGCAGACGAATTCGACGGTGCCTCGAGAACGCTGCATACCTCGGCCGTGACCCGCTGATGCAGACGGATTTGACGGTGCCACGAGAACGCTGCATACCTCGGCCGTGACCCGCTGATGCAGACGGATTCGACGGTGCCTCGAGAACGCTGCATACCTCGGCCGTGACCCGCTGATGCAGACGGATTCGACGGTGCCCCGAGAACTCTGCATACCTCGGCAGTGACCCGCAGATGCAGACGAATTCGACGGTGATCCAAAAAAGCTCTAGTCCTCGGCCGTGAACCGCAGACGCAAGCCGACTGCACCGTAACTCGGACCCGCAGCCCTCTACAGGGATTTAATTATCAAGGCGACGAACCCTGGTACCCAGCGGACAATTTATCGGCATTACCTGCGCCACCTCCAACAGATCCTGGAGGTACCTCGGCTGCGACCCCTGGTACAAAGCATCTGATTCCGTCGAGAACACATCATCAAGTTTCAAAACGGACACTGGTGACCCCAGCGCTTGATGTCATCGACCTGAAGCAGGCACGATAGCAAGAATTTTGTTTCGGGGGGGGGGGGGGGGGACGTGATAAATAGCGTTAAGAGGAGGAATAAAGAGGTTTATGTACAATATTTATATTGGTGAGAAACGTTGTGATCCGTTGAGGCGTTTGGTGTGCATTGCGTCGTTCGGTATTCGTTGAGGCGATCTCGTTCCGCACTTCGTTCTCTTCGTTCTGCTATTTCGTTTTTCTCGCGATCTAGCATGTCCTTTTCGTCGATTTTCACTCAAGTAGAAAGTCCTAATTAAATTATTTTACAAACACTCCCCCTCAATGAGCATAGCCCTGGTCATTTGTTGAGAGACTCGAGGGGGTACAAAAGCTGTACCAGTCGTTTGATAACCCTCCCACGGAGAAGTTTAACCGCGCAAGACCGTACGAGTCCGCCACGTCCGGGGAAAGTTTAGCTATGCGTCCTGTTTTCCAGCTCTGACAGGGCTGTAGATGTTCGGACACTATGACGAAATCACCCTCGTTGAGTCCACTGGATTCGATGGGTCGGGAATAGTGAGCTGACCGTAGTTCATTTAAGTACTGCCATCGCCATCTCCTCCAGAAGTGGTTAGTCACTGCTTGCCTATGTTTCCAACGTTTTTGGATATCAGTGGCCTCGTGAGCACCTTGCGTTCGTACTTGTAAACGTAGGTGTGCTTGACCTTAGGTGAGCTTAAAAAGGAAGTTCCTTGTTTTCGGTCGTGTAGGCAGGTCTGGTTGTGGGACCCATCGTAGTCGTCCTTGTCGTCGACGTTGTCTTTGTTCAGGGCATCACTTGCCGGTTCCTTATCAAGGGATTTCGTGTGCTGTGACGCTCTACTCTTCCAGGTATTGTATTTCGGTACCGCCTCAAGAATTGGTTCGCTCTCACGGGATCAGTCTCTTCCTTCATTTGGGCCTTGCGCAGATCCTTCAAGTAGCTCTCCCTGACAACTGGCGTAAGCTTGCTCATCAACTCCTGAATGCTCCTACTTGATTCGGCCCTCTCGTACATCCGTCGCAACAACTCCGTCTGTTTGCCGGATTTCTCGCCAGAAAGCTTCTGGACTGACCTTCCAAAATGGTCAACAGGCGGCGACGTAACCCTTCCCGAAGGTGGCAGAACGGGCCGCCTTTCAAGCTCTAACGGGCGTCCAACAGCTTCCTCCTTGTTCCTGTCCCTCCTGCCGTTCAACTGCTGCCGGTACTGTTCGTACTGTTTCCGAAGCATCTCTTCGACCTGCGCCTCTTTTTCGCCAGTCAGCACCTGAACCGGACGGCCGAATGTAATCGTAGGGGCGAAAGGTGACAAGATGGCGCGGTGATTCACGAGTCACCTCCTCCCTGTCTCTCCTCTCCCTCAGTGGTATGTCACCTCTCTGTGGCATTTGGGGCTGCCTGTGAATCGTCTGCTCCTCAGGGGGTCTTCTAGCCACTTGTAATCGCTTGTTTTCCATCATCCTGCTCTGAACCCTTTCGTACTGCTCCCTCAGCAGTGCCTCCGCCTGAGCAGCATTCTCACCAGTATGTACCTGTACTGGCCTTCCGAAGTAGTCAAATGGTCTGGACGTGATTGGCTCGTTGTCGCCCCTGGGAGGGGGGTCGAACCTGATTGGGGCCCTTTCTTCGGGAAGTCACCTAGCTTCCTCTTCTAAAACGTCTTGCTCGAAAGCCTTACGCCTCTTTGCCTTCTCGTACTTCCGCCGGAGCAGTTCCTCTTGCTGATGTGCTTTTTCCCTCGGTTAGCACCTGAACCGGCCTTCTGTAAAA
>JABSTQ010003788.1:0-153515 GCA_013358835.2 Ixodes persulcatus
GAGTTCCAGACATTGTTATGGCTCGGCTATTGTCGTCGTTGCAGCGATTGGACACGGGCCACTACTCGAATGCTTCTCGAGCTATCAATTATCACGAGCCGAAATCGAGTGCCCACGCAATGCTCGGGTCCAATCTATGAACCGCATTCAAATATCGTCATACGGGTGTACTGCCACGGCCTCTCGATCCCCCCTGTTGGTGCGGCCTGCCGATTTTTTCCGAAAACAAAAGAGCGCGCGTGAGAGGAGAACTTCTCCCATCTGCCGTGGAGGCGCTGCACATCGGCGAGTGGTCTCGTGAGCTGAAAGCTATACTCCGTTTCACCTTATGTTGTACCGCAGACAAGGCTAGAAGCGCGAGCTCATAGCGTTGGGAGCTACTCTTAACGCACGAGAGCTTGTGCCGCCGAGATGTGCCTTATAGAGCAAGGAGCTCGCGCTTGTAGCCTTTCCTGCGGTACATCATAAGGTGAAAAAGAGTATAGGAGGTATTCACTGGCCGCCATATTTGAGGTCACTGTTTAGAGCGCATGCTCAGAACGAGCTCGCATGAATAGGCTGCCAAGACCGGCAATCTGGGTGGTGCGGAATGCACGTGGCGAAAGAACTGTGGAAGCTCGCGTTCAGCACGCGCTCCGCAGCCGAGCACACAGCTATGGCCGCCAGTGAATACTCCCTATAGAAAAGGCGCCCAACGCGCTCTTGCTTCGCGACCCAGAGAAAATATCTGCCCGTCATTGGCTTCGCCGATACCGAGGCGCTGTCGCGGTTGCAAAAGGACGCAAAAATCGCTTGTCCCCCACCTTTGCACCACTTTGCGCGGAGAAAATATCGCAGTTTTTCCCTGTGCTCGCATGCGTGGTTTGTGTTTTCGATCGTTTTTTGCTCATTTGTATAGTTTCATGGCGATAATCACTGATGGATGAGAAAGAAGAGACGTAGACAGCCGCCTTTTGTCTGTCTCTGCACAGTTTTAAAGTGTGCAGATGGGTTACGGAGCACGCGATGCCTAAAAACTGTTGCGTGCCGCGTTGTAAGTCAAATGCTGCGAGAGATCCGGAACTCTGCTATCACGAGCTTCCGTCTAGAGAGAAATTTTGGGATGCCTGGTTGAAGAACATTTCGCGAGAAGGCAGCGAGAAGGGCAGCCAGTGGCAACCAAGCTCCAGGAGCGTCGTGCGCTCCCTTCATTTTAAAGGCCGACGTACACTTCGCGCTTTCCACTTTTGCCCGTCACCTCCTTTCCTATATCCTCTTCACATTTTACCTTGCCCCAACCTGGCTCCCCCTCGCAGCTTAAGAGAGGGGAGCGCTATGTGGATTATCTTCCCTGCAGAAAGCCGAGGTTGTACATATAGGCATTTAAGGCGGAGGACTACAAGGTAGGGATGAAGCGGAAGGTACTGCGACCGACAGCGGTGCCGACTCAATTCCCATTGTATTCGTTGTACATGCAACCAGCAGGTTCAAAGAAACGCAGAACGCTTGTTCGTGTGCCACCTAACGCGTCCACGTCGCATGCGAGCGGTAGAAGCCGACAACGCAAAATGCAGTCCCCTGCAGAAAGAAGACGAGCTGTTGATGAGTGCGTGGCTATTGAACCTTGCCTGCAAAAAGAGTTTGAAGTGGAAGAATGTCAGACATCATTCAATTTGACAGCTATAGGCTTCATGAAAGATGCCAAGAAAAACGCGCACCGCCTTCAAATGCAAGCCAAACGACTGAACGAGCGAATTAAAAAACTGCGACAAACCTGCGACGAATTTCAAGACAGATTTAAGCAAGGAAGGCTAATGTGTAGAACCCGCTCAACGTTGCAGGTGACGTGTCCTGAATGCAAGGTGTAACTTAAGGGAAATGAATCTCGTGACGGAGAAAATCAGTTCGTGTTTAGCCTTGACCAAAGAGGACTCAGCTATCCACGACCTGAAGCTGTCTGGCCGTGCAAGCTCGTCTGCACCTTTGTCGAGAGGGCTCTACAGTTGGCAGAGATTCGTCGTTCTGGACGGATTGGCAAGGTTCTCTCGAGCGCTGAGCTTCCACACCTTATGGACTGCCCGCTGATGTGGTGTACTAACTGCAGAGACCGGTACCACAGCTAAGAACTCTGCGAGCTTTTTCTCGGGAAGCTCGTCAGACCTCTTCTGGCTAACTCGGCTGGTGACCTAAACAGCTCTCTAGAGAATATATTGAGACTTTCGCGGAAGCCTCTTTCCCGAAAGGTATTCCGCTTGCGAACTATATGACTCCCTTGATCTGTTCGTGAACAATGAAGTTTATATTGCAGAAGTTATGCACGAGGAATCCCTTTCTTATTGTCCCTCACAGATAAATAAAAGGCACAGCTCGAGCGTGCTCGAGCATCGGTTAAAATCGGAAATCATACGGCCTAGCTATATCCAACTATAACTCATTACAGTGGTAATAGAAACGGGGACGGGAACAAGAAAACGACAATTCGCTCATACTGCCAGCTGAATGTGGCTCTAACGCGCAGCCTGCAACTGAGTGAGCTCCTCGCAGAAAGAATTATGTGCTTCTATTCGACACAGATTTGTCACATCATTCATGCAATCTGGCACTCGTTTCAAATGAGACTTGCCGCTTCACGAAAAACAATCTAAATAGCCACACCTAGTGTGCCTACATGTTTCCGCCGCTCCGGAAGCGGAGCGGAAACATGTAGGCACCCTAGCCACACCGGGCCGCGCCGAGCGGACTTCGCCTCTCTCGCCGATAACGAGCGCCACGGCTGGCGCTGCGGGGTAAAGTAGAACTATCGCTCTCACCGGCGGCGCGAGACATACGGCAGGCCGCTCCCAAGGGGAGTCCCTTATCAAGCGGCCGTGGTACTGCGATCCCCGCGTTACGTCATCGAATTTTGCAAGGGAGAGATTGAATGAAAATGATCGCTTTTGTCCTTGAAATTACACCGCAACAAAGGAGTTTCTTGGCCAGTGGCATTGCATGCGAGTATCCTTGAGTCCCACTAGTGCCAGTAAGCTCGTGTAAAGTGAAAAACATTCCAATTGAATATCGTTGCACAGCTCCTTTAAGGCCGGTTCAGACACTTGCGTTTGAGTGAGTTTGACTGCGTTGCGTCGAGAACCGAAAGCGAGTCACCGGCGCATCTGTGCTTTGTATAAAGCGTGGAATCCAGTTCAAGGAATCATCTTGGCACGCGATATAAGCAGCAGGGATGTCCTGGTTTCTCGCTGCCGCAACGCAGTCAAACGCAACTGTCTGAACCAGGCTTTAGCTAAATGGACCTTTGATCGTGTGGAGTACATTACCTGAGTTACACTAGCACTCTTAGCTGTCATTAAGCCAACGACCGTTGACAGCTCCCAACTGTCGTTGAGCTCAACTGAGTTGTCCGGTGTTGCACGGTATACATAGGCCTTAAAACCCCAGTTGAGATGCGCTTCAAGGGACACAGATGGAATTGAAACAAACCCAAAACTAATATCACATTATCTTTTTCTTTTTTAATAGCGATGCAAATGAAATATATGCACACTTCTCATTCATTCTAAACGCTTATAAAAAATAAAGATTCAGGACGTTTCACACGAGTTCGAGCAAGAGATACACAACATAAAAGTCTTATCGGCCCCGACATTACAATGGCCGCCCTTGCCCGAGTTTGGCTTCTGCGACGTGCCGTGATCGTTCTAGCGGCAGCTCTGGCTCCGAATCATAGCTCTTCCGACAGTATTATGCTGCTATGATATTTTCTAGATACCTCCCCCAATCTTCCGCAACAGTAAGTGCTTCGCTGGCGCAGGCCGTGGGTGGCGATGGAGCGGAAGCCGCCATCTTTAGCTCTATTGGGGCGATTTCCCATCAGTTATACTTCATTTCAGCTTATGTTGTACAGTAGCGAAGGCTAGAAGCGCGAGCTCATAGTGCTGGCAGCTGCCCTTAATGCACGAGAGCTTGTGCCGCCGAGATCTGCCCCAGAGCAAAGAGCTCGCGCTTGTAGCCTTTCCTGCGGTACGTCATAAGGTGAAATAGAGTATAAAGGCCGGTTCTCACATGAAGCGAAGCGCTGATGTAGCGCTCCTCACGTGCCGTCAGCTACTTATCGCCTGCCACGAGCAACAGTTTTGGCGGTGCGATACAAAGCTGGTGAACGCTCCGGTCAGCACGCGCTTAGCGCGAGGTTAGCGCTATGCTTGTAGCGCTCCGCTGCATGTGTGAACAGGCCTTAACTGAGGTAGGCCAGCTCAGTTGAGCTCAATGATCATTAGCGTCTCAATGACAGTTGGTGCCGCCGTGTAATTCCGGCCGATCGCGATTGAGTCAACTGTCGTTGGCTTAATGACAGTTCAGAACGCTAATGTATTTAGGGTATAAGAATGACGCCAGGCATAATACGATGACGTCATACGCAAGTCACGCACAGAAACAAACGGCGGGCAATGCTCACCAGCATGATTGCAGACGAGTTGCCGGAAGCAAAACGGTGTTTCGTGAAAATAGCTCGAGGCATGGTCACTGAATCAGGGCACTCGCGCTTTGTTGGAGCGCGAGCCCCAATTCAGCGGCCTCGAAGTGTGGTTACACTCAAGGACAGCAACTTTGGGGCTGTGTAATCAACGTGGTGAAAGCTTGCTGTCAGCACGCGCAAGACACAAACGCGTAACGGTGCAGTGTACTAGAATACGGGGTAATGTTTGAACAGGCTCGGCTCGGCACTGTGTGCTCGTGAGGCTGGGCGTGTAGACAATCCCGGCGCTGCAGTCGTCACGATAGTGGAAAGTGCCGCCGAGATCCCGCGAAGTTCGGCGAAATTTTCAGTAGCAAATCGTAACTGTTCGCAACGCGTCGTGGCGCCTGTCCCGCGGCACACGCGAACAACTGCACTACGATTCTTCGTTTCACCTTATAGGGCAACTCCACTCCATTTTTACAATTTTTGGGTTATAATCTGTTTGGTCGAAGTCGGCGACCCTGAATCACAAGATATAATTTGTTTTTCGGTAGTGTGTATAGTTTTGTAGATATCTCGAATCCAAGTATCGTTCCGGCGGCACGGCGAAACCGAAACTACCGGCTGAAGCAGCCTGGCAAAACTGATATTAGTGGCGCGTCGTCGGCATGATAGTTCTCGTCCCGCGCTCCCGGGCTGACGCACCGACCATGTCGGCTCAGTCGCAGGTGGAGTTTCAAAACAGAAGTTAAGTTGCACATTTTCTTTTTTACCGCTTCACTTTGTTAATATGCACCAAATGTAGTAAGTTTTAGTGTGTATTTATGAATTTGCAAGCCGAAAAGCGAATCCGACTGCTATAGATATGACGCGGTCAGTGCCGGCGCGGCGTGACTGTATTTGTTTCTTGCTCGCGGATCGAGAGAAAAAGAAATAATAAGAGATATATAGACAGATGTATCCACAAGCGATCTAAATTGTTAAAGCTTCAGGTGCCTTCATGTGCACGCTAGTTAGATCAGCCGCGACCTGCTGCGTCCGGCCGATCGTGCTGGAGCAGCCGGCGGACGGTACGCGAACAGCGACGGCACCGCATCGTTCTTCAAAGACGCGTGTTTCGTGGAGAAACCCGCAACAGTCAGCAGCCGCAGATCCCGTGTGTAGGTGTTTGACGTAAAGTGCTGGGAGCAGAGCTTCGCGTTGGAGCTCGGAGTCGACGGTCTTCAGAATTCTATCCGGCGAACGGCACCAACCCACACCTTGTGCCTCTTCCGGTCTCTTGGGAACTTGTGGAACCGCAGCTCCGGGCTGCGCACCGGATTGTTCGTGCAACCCACAGCACCACAAGTCGTGCTCGACATTGCCCAACGCGAGTCCGCCGAGTCTCTCCGGCTCCAAGACACGCGCGTGAGCGAGCAGCACCGCTTCGCTCTCTTCCGCGCTGTCGCGGAAGCAGTGCTGGAGTTAAATGAACTGCCTAGACGCTAATAAAAATAGCAGAGCCGTTTATTGAGAGAGTTTGGCCATACATTGGTTTGAATAGGCGAGCATCTCGGGCCAACCACAGGCCGCGAAACAGCCCCTAGCGGTGGTCGCGTGCTCTAAATTTGTGCCACGACTATACTTCGTTTCACCTTATGTGCGAGCGAAGGCAAAACTGGAAGCGCGAGCACGGAAGCTCCGTGCGTTCAGGCTTTGCTCGAGCGCGCGAGCTGGGGAGAAATGCAAAAAGCGCTGGTCTCGCGCTTCTAGCTTTGGCTTCGCTAGCAGGTAAAGTGAAACGAAGTATAATTTGAGCCGTGCCGAGCGGAACTCCGCGTCTCAAGACGCTCGCGCACCCCACCCTTTGCACTGCTTTCTTTCAGCCAGTCTCAGGACGCTGTTCTAGCAGTGCAGACAAAGGCATGGGCACGAGCGCGTGGCTTTGGAAAGTGCCTCCTATGCACGAGGTCTCGTACAAACAATAGCGTTTCGCTGAGCTAGGCTCACGCGCCTGTGCCTTTGTCTTCACTGTCGACATTTGTGAGATGGAGTAGAGGTCTCCTGATTGGTCGACGCTGTGTAACAAATTTAGTTTACGCTCTAAGCGTGGGGGGAATATTCGGCGCTGGCGGCGGCCTTTGCTCCGCCTATTGTCCAAACTCTCCTAATATACGGCTCTGAAAAATAGGAGAACACAGGATAACGTGGTAAGCACCTCTTGCCGTCAGCAGAATCGCAGAATGCCACGGGAAACGAAGCGTCCGCGGCGTCCGTACGAGAACGTAGGACTAAACCTACGTCATTGCCCAGTGTTGCTTCACTAGCTCACCCGGTGCCAGCGTTGCTCACCCGCTTTCGAGCCGCTAACCGAGCCGGGAGAACATTTTAAATATTGGTTTTAATTGGTAATGCGGCGTCGGTTTGACGTGATATTTTAGGTAGGACCGTATTTTGACCCCCTAAAACGATATCAGTCATTTCGATGAGGTCGACTTTTTGAGTGGAGTTGCCCTTTAAGTCCAGAGGCAGCCGTCACCACGAGCAGATGGGACCAATCACGAAGCGTCAAAAGCGCACCGTCATGGCGGTAATGGCTGTGTGCGCGACTGCTGTGCGCGTGCTGACGGCGAGCTTCTACAGTTCTTTTGGAACGTGCTTTACGCACCATCAAGGTTACCGGTATTAGCAACCTATTAATGTGAGCATGTGTTCTGAGCATGCACTCTAAACATCGTCCTCAAATATGGCGTCCAACAAATACGCCCTATAACGATGCGCCTGTGTCGACACCTGTCGTGATACACACTACGCGCCTCACGAGAGCCGTTCGGGTCCCAGCGCTACCCCGTGTTCTAGTACACTGTAGCTACTGAGATCAGTAAACACCCCCATAGATGACCACAAGCAAGACGACTCGCGCCACTTTGTCGAACAGCTTTGCCAGATCGGATAGCGGTCGCGGCACCAGACTCTGATCAAAATTTCACCAGATTTCAACAGACACAAAAACTGACATAAAAACACGCTCAAGGAAATGAAACATTTCTATTCAGACTGCAGAGTTAGGAAGAACTCTGCAGTCTGAAATATGTGTACAGTCAGCACGAAATGAAACCCGAACACCGGAACGCGTGGCCGTTGATACAGGCTGCTCCACCTGGAGGGCCCCTGAGAACTAATGAAAATGCGCCGGGGTGCGAGGGTGCGGTTTCTACTTGGATGAGCTTGACCCTCGCGCGGCGCGTCTGGGAGTTCCGCGTTTCGCCGGTGGCGCACTGTAAGCGCCGTCACATCGGATACAAAAAGCACTCTCACTCGCTTTGTGTATCGGATTCCCAGCGATATCTCTTCAGCGCTGACATTCATTATCGCTTTGTGTATCGCAAGGGCGAAATGAAAGTTGAAACATTTCGTGCACAGAAGACACGTAGTGTTTGATGACGTGTCACCGGAACCACGCTGAACAACGTGCCACGCGCGGTTTCTGAGAAATAGTGAAACGTCATAAACGCGAAATGATTTTTTTATTCGCACGATCATAGTCTTTCTGAAAAAAAGAAAATGTTACAACAGACCGACGCGGATGCCTCGGTTTTTATGAGCAATGCCCATGTTTTTGTGCGAGGTTATCTGTCGAATCTTAAAACGCGAGGAATTGCTTGCTGACGCTCTCTTTGGTAACCACCGATATGCCAGGCGTATCAATTCCGGAGCGGAATAAATGCATCACCCTGTCTGAGCAGGGCCTATCGCAGAGAACTATAGCCAGGTTGAGCGGCCGCCCGGTGTCGACCGGGCGACAGTGCGGCGACAGAAAAGCACCCCGAGTGACGGCGCTTACAGCGCGCCACCGGCGAAACGCGGAAGTCCCAGACGCCCCGCGCGAGGGCTGAGGTCATCTTAGTAGGACCCGCACCCTCGCACCCAGGTGCATTTTCATTAGTTCTCAGGGGCCCTCCAGGTGGAGCAGCCTGTATCGATGGCCACGCGTTCCTTCGTTCGGGTTTCATTCCGTGCTGACTGTACAATGCTCAACGATACAAAGCTACAGTCAAACAAGACGGAAGCGCGTATGTCACCTTTCGTTCCAATGTCACTATATAGAGAGAAAAAAAGTATTGCGCATAGATTGTGCGTTTTGAAGACGATCTACTAAAATCTAGCTGTTCGCGCCCACTAGCCTAGTACCGAATTGCTATTGATATTGGTATCATAAATATTACAAAAGCAGACTTCTCATTAGGAAAGATAACAACAACGTCATTCTTAATGCCAAGTTTGTTTTCAATAAAATACATGCTACAGGCGGCCCCAGCAGTGTCATTTCTTGGTTTACATATATTTTGCCCAGACCGTAGAGAAATTGCCCGTTCACACAGCACCATTTGCTTAAGTTTGCGTTACTTTGTGGGAGCTTACGTCAAGCTACAACCGCTAGTTGCCGGGATATTCGTGATTTGAATGAAGCGTGGCAACCACTTCAAGTAAAACATCGGAATCTAAACCCCAAGACAAAATAAAATAAAATAAAGGACAATACGACACGAAATCTCAATTTTACTTCTCCTTGTCTGGAGGTTTAGATTATTATGATTCCTAATCAGTTCGCCTTCATATTTCCGCTCCTTGCCATTCAAGCAGTAGCTTTGTACGCGACATACGAGGCACGGATGTCCCGGCGATTCACGTTCCAATCACAATGTAACTTAAAAAAAAAAAAAAGCGAACGCTCCTGTGTGAATGGGATTCACTTTTATATATATATATATATATATTTTGATCCAGGTAACGGCACGATCTCAAAATTTCGCATATCGTGACTCTAGCAAAAGGGACGGTACCAAGCGGAAAAACACCGAACTGGCCGGAACAGGTCCTTTCGTTATTCGCAACTTTCACGACCTATAGGGGGCGCGTTGGCGCCTATCAAAATGGCTGTCATCTGGATGATTGTCGTAGAACAGCAGTACGAGGCGGGGTCTGCGACGCGTAAGTAATTCTATTTTTGCTTTCTGCAAGCAGTATTAGAGCCTTACTTTATTTTTTCACGCCAGGAAGGTGTAGGCAGGCACCTTTATTGTGAAGCAGATCATCCAGGAGATAGGGAGCGCGGTTCTCACACCGCAGTACCACCATCGCTGAAAGTTGCGAATTTCTGCTCTCCTGTTTGCATGTTGTCGGCGGTTGACGCGACGGCCACCGAAGTAAAGCGAGGCAAGTTGCGTTGGTCGTATCCAGAGCAACGAAAACGACAGCAACGAATAGGCCACAGAGAAGTTAGTGACTCATGACAGCCTAACGAATGAGGTGCGCCTTGCATTGCTTTATTTATTTATTTATTTATTTATTTATTATCTCCCCAATGCCCTATTTTTTACATGAAGTGCATGTTAGAAATAACTCGCAAAATTTTGAACTAGCAAAACACATTGGCTCCTGTCATTCGTGTTCCCCTCCTTGGGAAGGGACCTCCATCCTGTGTAACGAGAAAAAGGCGTTTAGGTGACTAATAAAGGAGACTGTTTGTATAAGCAACCACGGTAATTGCATAAATCAACCGTCTCTGGTTTTAGGTGGTAGGATGAAGAAGGTCTTGTTTTTTTTTGTTAAGTGTTGCTGGGTGGGAGGGGGGAGGGGTTGTAAGAGATTTTCGTGGGTCGCTTGACAGGTGACCTCGGGCTTCTTTTTCAGTTCGTTGGACGTATGTGCGTTTCCGCACCATGTGCATGGGGGGAGGGGGGGGGGGGAGAGAGGGGTTGGGAGAGGCTTAGCCGGTCCGTCTGTTCATCGTGTTAAGTCGTGGTCTGCCCATTAAGGTCCCCCTTTCCCTTTTTTTCCGTCTCAAAGCGCATTTATTGATGCTTTCGTGTCAATAAACTCAGCTGCGTTTGAGAATTTGTGTTGTCTTGTCCGCTTTTTATTACTCCTTTTCTCAGGGGTTTCTACTATGTCGTTTAACCAGCTCGCCTGCACTCTTTTCCTTCTGACAAGAAAACGTCCCCTTTTCTTGATAAAGAAATCAATTTAGTTTTTTCTGGATTTAACAACAAAGCGTTCTTTGCACACCACTCGGAAATCGCGCCAATATCAGTCTGCAATAAAGTACAATTAGCATAGTCTTTAACATTAAAACAAAAAAAAAAAAACTTTCAGCCTTTCCACTCTGGTGAAGAAGGAAGAGCAGCGGATCTGTAGCTTATGTTCTCTGCGGTGGCTTTTCAGGCGAGCGATCTGCTCTTCTTTCGCAACTGAATCTGAAGCGCTCGACGCACGCGGCGGTTGCGGATCCATTCGCGTTGCTGCGTGCGTCGCTGCTCCTTCTGCACCCGGTCTTCTTTCCCCGAAGAAAGGGCACACGGCCGACCCATCGTGAGTCCAAACCGTAACTGATAAGAGCGTAGGAAACAGCACGCAAAACAGACGAGGACGAAGAAGAACACACGTGACGTGCGCTGCGCTCGTCACGTGCGTTTCTTTTTCGTCCTCGTCTGTTTTGCGCGCTGTTTCCTACGATAAATTCCCACCAACTCGCCCAACTATGCATTCTTCTATGATATCTGGAAAGGTTGCCGCCATCTATGAGCGACGGCGGAAACCATACTGGTTGCCTGGTTGCCGCCGTCGCTTATAGATGACGGTAGCTGTCCAGAGGTACGTGTAGGTTTGTGTCGACATTTCTTTGGTACCGGACACGATCCTGGGGAACCAAGCCCTTAAAGGGGTGATGCAGAAATTTCTGTACTTTGCGCAAATACCGCTTAGAAGGGATCCCTGACGTTAATGACATATGAAACACGCGTTCGTTTTTCGCCCCACGCAATAGAAGTCCCACAAAAAAATTAAAGAAAAACGAGCAGCGTTCATTCCCTCAACTCGCAGCCAGAACAAGTGGCCACGTAATCTGGAACCGATTATATGCCGCCAATGTTGATCATAGCCACGCGCTGGGGTTGGCAAAGCACAGGACACGCGCTGAGTTTCAGACATTGTTATGGCTCGGCTTTTGTCGTCGTTGCAGCGATTGGACACGGGCCACTACCCGAATGCTTCTCGAGCTAGCCCAAATCGAGTGCCCACGCAATGCTCGGGTCCAGTCTATGAACCGCATTCAAATATCGTCATTGGGGTCTACTGCGATCCCCACGTTACGTCATCAAATTTTGCAAAGGAGAGATTGAATGAGAATGATCGCTTTTGTCCTTGAAATTACACCGCAACAAAGAAGTTTCTTGGCCAGTGGCGTTGCGTGCGAGTACCCTTGAGTCCCACTAGTGTCAGTAAGCTAGTGTAAAGTTAAAAAACATTCCAATTGAGTATCGTTGCACCACTCCTTTAACAGCTCCGCTGTAAAAAAGTCTGATGTCGTCTGCTAAAGGAAGGACATCCGAATGTTTGACGCAAGATACTATATCATTTCCAAGCCAAAAGAACAACAACGGTGGTCCCAGGTTCGACCTTTGAGGTGCATCAGAAGTCGATATAAAACACTTTGAAAGTGAGTTGCCAACACGAACAGTATTACTGCGTAAGCTCAACTAGCTTACGACATAGGCCATAATAAGAAAGTTTGCAAAGGAGTAAAGCATGATCCCCACGGTCAAAGCCCTTCGACATGTCAAAATATACTACATCAAGTTGGCCTCTGTTTGTGACTATCGGTTCAGAGAAATTCAGAAAAGAGCACAAATTTGTTTGGACTTTCCCTTTAAAAACCCATGTTGAACAGGACTAATTTTTTGACTTACATAACTAGAGATCCGGTTATGTATAACCATTTCGAAAACCTTTGCGAAACCACACAATAACGAAACGGGATGATAGCTATTAACTGGTGACGGATCACCAGATTTGAAGATGGGTACAATTATAAAGAGACTTCCTCTAACCAGGGAAAATGCCCCATGAGAAATAGGTTAAATATATGTTTCAAAAGGGGAGCCCATATATCAGAACACGCCTTAATAATAAATTGGGTATACCGTCAATCCCCGTAGAGAACTTAGGTTTTAATTTTCTAATAACTTAGAGAACCTCTGTGACGTCGACAGTAAAAGCAGACAAAAAGTCTGTGCTTTCGTTAAAGTTGTATGTTGTACCAGCAGTTCTCAAACTAGAATAGCAGCAACTAAAGTAATCTAAAAACAATTTGCGATTTCAATTGGCGAGGACAGAAAGCCAGTTGATTCTCGCAAGCACAAATTTCGTGCATTGTCGCGCATATGGTTTTTAGCATAGCGCCAGAACGTCCGAGGTTCTTTAGTTAAACTTTTTTCAACATTCGATTAGTGCAAAAGTTTATCAGTCTTATATACATTTTTCACTAGAGCACAACAAACACACAATTTAACGTACCAGACGTTCAGTTCAGTTTTCTTATACATTCGATTATAGTGAGACTTCATACAAAGCAGGCGCCTTAGCTCTATCGAAAACCAAATAGGATATTTAGATTTACGTGCGTGTTGTTTCGGTATAAAATCCCTAATTGCATTAGATACTACCGAAGTCAACTTAGTCAAAAGTCAAATCGGACGTTTTTAGTGATTTATACAGCGTAAGGTCGGTCTGCCAGGATGGGGTGATACTGGTTTACACTCTAGATGAGCAATTTCGCCAGTGCAGTACGACTGCTAACCTGAGGTCTTCAACGTGCTCACGCAGTAGTGATACACGACCGCACGCCGGTACGATGCTCATCCAGATCAAAACGGGCAGGGCTCGAACCTAGGATCCCTGGGTTCTGCAGCGCGAGCTTTCGCTCCACGCGCGTTGAGGTGGGTGTGCGCTTTAGCCCACTCGGCCACCGATCCCCTAAGTCAACTTAGTAGTGGCCGAATCAGCGTGTTAATCCGATAACACGTCAGACCAGTTGAAATGATCGAGGCGATTGTAAAAACCGCGGTAGTCACCACTGCGAAAACAAAATGAAGAGAACTAATGGCTAGCACGGGGCCCACATGACATGCAAAATTGAACTACAAAGGGAGGATGATATACGTCAACATGCACCAACGGTATGACAGCCGGAACAATAGACCCTATGGCAGCATTTGACAAGCAAACATCGAGGACATTATCAGCTGTATTTTGGAAGCAGTTAAACTGAGTAAACCCAAAGAAATTTGAAAAAAGAAAGTAACCATGGGCCGCTTTCCTAGAAGCCGTTCCAGTCGACCAATCAAGAACAGACAGATTAAAATCACCATATAAATGTACCCTGTATTTAGAAAAATCAACAATATAAGAGAGGGTTTAAAAATGGTCTATAAACACGACATCATCAAAAAGTAAAGGGAAATAATAGTTTTCAATTAAGTAGTGGAACCCATCGCTCGCGGGAATTTCTATCCAGACTTCGAGAAAACTGTGCCGTGACTTCGAGAGGACTTTGAGAAGACTACAGTGACTTCGAGAGGACTGTGCAGAGGACGAACGTTTTCTGCACAATCCTCAGGAATTTGCATTTTTTTTTTAAAGGTGAATTTACATCGAGGTTCATTTGAACCTTTCAAAGCCGATGCAGGCTAGAGGAGGATTCGAAGCGGATCTCGGAACACTCCACGCTGAACGGGTAGAATTGATCTCACGGCGACGGCAGCGCCACTAATGAGTTTTAGAATAGCGCACGCTAAAGCTTTGCGAACGCAAAGAAAAGCGTCGTCGCCACTGCGCATGCGCCGATCGCTAACCACGTTTTGCGCTTTGCGTGCGCTATTTTAGCGTACGCTATTTTTTTTTTTTGGAAATTGCGTGCGTACGCAAAGAGCCTTTGCGCGCCTCCAAGGAGGTTCGTGATGAGAATTGGGCTAAAGCTAAGACGAGCATGTTAGAAAATGGCGGCTCCCAGGACCATGGCTGCGGCCACTTTGACGATGTCGTGAGCGCGACGTCGGCGGCATCCTCGCAACCGCGATTTTCAATACGGGACGACATTGCACTCGGTTTGAAAAACCCAGTAAGGCGGGCAACGGTCACCGGCAACTTGATGCTTGCGATGCGCGAACATTTCTCGGCGAAGGTACGGTGTGCGAAGGTCGGTACACACGAGACCTATATCTTGCCGAGGCGACGCAAGCGGACACGACCGGTCGACCGCTCGCGTCGCATTCTCATGTTTAAACAAATCGAAAATGTTACTCTGGACCCCAAAACTTGTTTTTCTCAAGTTACAGCATTTCGTGAGTGAAATAAAACTTGTGACTATCTTCGTGGCGTTGCAAGTGCGCGAGATAGATGCTTGGGCTTTTGCGTCGCAGCGGAGAAACGCTATTCTAAAACTCTCTTGCGTAGCGTGCGCTAACGCAAGCGCTAAATTTAACGCTAGCGTGCGCTAAAATGGCGTGCGTTATTCTAAATCTCCCTATTGTTTCGCCAGCTACCGCAGCGGCCTGCGCGTTACCCGCGCTCCTCCGGTGAACGCCGCTCGAATTCCCAAACTGACCTCCTCAATGTTGCTATTGGCGTCGAGCACTCGCGCAGCTGGACCGCCGCTCAAAGTTGTACTCGCACGCGCTTTACTTCTCTGAAATGCCATAGGCTGGGTGCACATGGGCTGCATTTACATAGATCGACCGTAGTGCATGAAATCGAGATTTGACGATTTTGATTGGTAGTAGATGGGTAGAAGTGGAAGGAGTAAAGAAAAGGGGTGCGTGTGATTTATCCCTACTCGATTCTGCGTTACGATCTCAGACATGTAAACCCAGCCATGGATGCGATCGTAGCACATCGAATCGAGCGGGGACCAATCACACGCACCCTGTATCTTTACTTCTTCCTCTTCTACCCATCTACTACCAATCAAAATAGTCAAATCTCGATTTCATGCACTACGGTAGCATCCATGTAAATGCAGCCATAGAAAGCATGCTGGATGGGCTGGGTCATTCTGCCGGGATAGCTCGCTGCCGTTGTTCACTGGATCAGTTCGTATCGCAGAAAATCGGTGGCGTGGCAGAAAAACTGGCGTCGGCGGCGTGCCGCGAAAATCCTGCTTGGTCGATAGGGTCATGCGTTACACCTACATGACGTCGCGCGGGAGTTTCAAACAACCAACGTTGCAAACAACCCACAACGCTCACGTGAAACGTAATGATTGGGGCTTAATGGCGCAAGAGCGACTATGGCCATATTGCGCCAAGGAAGTTATTTTAAAGAGCCTAGCAGTTACGTCTAAACTTACTTATCTATCTATATCAGGTGCAAAAAGCCAATTGCATGTAGGAAACTTAAAACGCGAGCAAGTGGTACCAAAGGTCTATCGCCATGCAAAAAATAAGGATGAAATGGAAGGTGGTTTCTGAAAAGTTCAGGAAAATATCTTTGACGTTCATGATAAAAAAATCTACAATTCCAAAGGATGTGAAGGACAGTTAACATTTTCCCACACTTTTCACATACCTTTACATCTTCACCGCAGAGCAAGTGCAGGTGAGTCAATCGAGAATGACCAATTCTCAAGTGGCACAAAAGGACTTCCGAACGGCGGTCCTTATGGGAGGAACTCTCCCATATTTCTAAGTTGGGCTTAATAATGTGAAGTTTGTTATCGATCTGTGTGTCCCAATCCAGCTGCCATAGCTTAATAATTGACTGGTTTAAGGCTGGCTTGAGGTCTTGGTGTGGCAGGCCAAAAGACGTTTCCGTGTAGTTTTTTGCAGAAAGTGCAAGGTGGTCTGCATTCTCGTTACCAGGAATGCCCACATGACTGGGCACCCAGCAGAATTTTACAAGTTGTCCTAGATGGAAAGCTTTGTTTATTTGAAAACGAACCTGTGGCACAAGAGCGTTCTTATCGTCTGCTAAAGATGAAGTAGCTAAGAGAACACTTTGGGAATCAACAAACAGAATGCTTTGTTAATGTTATTTTCTAGAATATATTCAACAGCCGTCAGGATACCATACAATTCAGCAGTAAAGATAGTTTCTAGAGGGTTGAGTTGCCTAACTTCACTGAAAGCGAGAGAACAAACTGCACAGCCTACGCAAGTTGGTGTTTTTGAGCCATCAGGGAAAAAGTGGAGATAGTCACTATATTTCTGCTCTAGCTCTGCGAACTCCCGCAAGATAACAAGAGGAGGAACAACCTTTTTGATATACTTTGAAGGTGACCAATCACAAGAGATTAGCACCAAGTCCCAAGGAGCAACCCTATAGGCCTGTCCCAACAAAGGAGGCTTATCAAAAGAAAGGTGCAGTGACCTTGCCATGCTCTTAGCCCGAAGGCTCCAGGGCCGAACAATACTGGGCTTATTCTCAAAAAGGCGCAATGACGCGGAGGTCTGCAGAGCGGAGAATGAAAGGTGGTGCGGATCACTATAAACTTTGTAGGCATAGCAGAGACTAAGATATTGTCTGCGTTGCTCAAGGGACATCTGATGCGTTTCAGCATACAGACTCAGCAAGGGCGACGTGCGAAAAGCACCTGTGGCTAGACGCAGCCCCAGGCGATGGATTGGGTCTAACATTTTCAAAGCAGATGGTCGTGCCCACGTATATACCGGTGCACCATAATCCAACCGGGACCGCACTAGAGAGTTATAAATTCGGAGCAGGCATCGTCTGTCGGACCCCCAAGTTGTGTGCGACAGCACCTTAAGAATATTAGAAGATCGTAGGCATTTTTGTTTTAGTTCTTTCAAGTGGGGTACGAATGTGAGATATTTGTTGAACATCGCGCCTAGAAACTTATGCGCCTCCTTTACAGTGATGGTAAGGTTATTCAGATGCAAGGTAGAATTCGGTGACAACCCTCGACGCAGCGAAAAAAGAACACATACGGTTTTGTCGGGGGAGAAACGAAACCAATTTTCGGCTGCCCACTTGCTAATCCTGTTGATTGTCAGCTGCAGTTGACGTTCACAACTATGCAGATTGCAAGAAGAAACTGAAATTTGCACATCATCCACATACAAAGAATAAGATACTGTCGGTGGTATCACCTTAGCCAGGCTATTGATTTTAACTGCAAAAAGTGTGACACCAAGCACCCCTCCCTGAGGAACACCACTTTCTTGAGAAAACACATCCGATAAGGTGGAGCCCAGACGGACTTGGAAAGTACGTCCCACTAAGAAGCTTTGTATACATCGCAACATGCGACCCCGAACACCGTAAGCATACAGATCCCGTAGGATCCCATAGCGCCACGTCGTATCGTACGCCTTTTGCAGATCAAAGAACACAGAGAGACAAACCTGGCGGTGTACGAATGCCTCACGAATAGAGGTTTCAAGGCGAACTAAGTGGTCAAGGGTAGAACGTCCAGCTCGAATATCGCACTGATTAATGTCAAGCACATTCTCAGTCTCCATGAAATGAACGAGACGTCGATTAATCATTCTTTCGTAGGTTTTTCCCAAGCAGCTTGTGAGCGCAATGGGACGGTAGCTAGTTGGTAGACAAAAATCCTTGCCAGGCTTCAGAAGAGCGATTACTTTTCCAAATCTTGGGGAATGCAGAGCAGTGCCACAAGGAGTTATAAAAGGTCAGCAAACTGCCTAGAGAATGATTGGCTGTTTCTCTGCTGTTGAACTGAACTTTTTAAAAGCTTCACTGCAGTTGCGTAAACTAGAAACGTCTTGAAAATGTTTTCCAGGAACATTCGCTTGATCTTTCAAAGAGAGCCACTTCGAGCTCAGACAGTGTAAAAGGCGTGTTGTACGGAGCGTCACGAACACCAGACAGAAGGATTGGCTGTTTCTCTGCTGTCGAACTGAACTTTTTAAAGGCTTAACTGCAGCTGCGTAAACTAGAAACGTCTTGAAAGTGTTCCCCAAGAACATTTGCTTGATCTTTCAGAGACGTTGAAGATGATCCAGGGAAAAGGGGAATTCTGAAGAAAAAGTAGTCACCCCTAACCTGTCTAAGCCGATCCCACGCTTCTTTTGCAGATACAAAACTACTCAAGGACGTCAAATACTTTCTCCAGGAGCTTCCCTTCGCCTGGCGTCTTGTCCAGCGAGCTTTAGCACTTTTTTTTTCTTAAACTGGAGTAAGTTCCTAGAAGTTGGATATCTACAAAAGATGCATCAAGCTTTGTTCTGGCACTTTCGTGTTGTTTTACAGTCATCATTCCACCATGGCCTGCATCTCTTAGGAAGACGACAAGACGTTTGAGGAATACTCCGTGTGGCAGCACTTATTATATCCTCTGTGACATACAATGTTGCTTCATCTGGGTTCATGTTTGAGATTATAGAAGAATCAATCAGTGCCTCTAATTGAAAAATGGGCCAATCTGCCTTGTCTAGTTTCCATCGGGGCATTCGCGTTAAAAGAGTCGGAAGAGAGACAGTACTCTCTAAACCAATAGGGAAGTGATCACTCCCAAAAGGATTATTAAAAACCTTCCATGAAAAGCATGGAAGTAATGAAGGTGAAGTAATAGAAAGGTCAATAGATGTAAATGAGTTGTGAGCAGAACTAAAAAAAGTAGGTTCTCTCCCGTTAAAAATACACAAGTTAGATGATAATAAAACCCACTCAATTACTCGGCCTCGAGAATCGAGGCGAGTACAGCCCCACATGGGGTGATGGGCATTAAAATCTCCTAAAATTAAAAATCGTTGAAGAAGTTACCCTACAAGCCCTTGGAGTTCGTGAAGTTGCAATGGAACATTTGGTGGCAAATAAATGGACACTAAAAGAAGGCGTACCGCTACAGCTTCGATCGGTATGCAGAGAGGAACCTCCGAGCAGGCAACCCCACTCTGCACGACCACTGCTACGCCACCAGAACTGGAATTCAGATGATCTTTGCGGAACGCCTGATAACGTCACAAAATCCGTATATGATGTGTTTGAAGATGAGTTTCTTGTAAAAAGAGGGCAATAGGCCGAAGCTCATCCATAAAATAATTAACATAATCGATGTTGGGTAAAAGACCTCGACAGTTCCATTGCATAAAATGCAAGTTTCTCATTTAGGTAAAAAAGCACAAGAATAAATTAATAAAAAGGGAGAGAGCAAAAGAAAATTAATGCTCACGATTAAAGAGGTAAATTGAATTAATCTATTTCGGAGCAGTCACAGGTTTTTTCCCTTTAGATTTTCGGTTTGGGGTTTGCCACTCCATGTCTTCATGGTCAGACACAGGACGAGGGGGCGGAACAGTAGAGTCGTCCATCACCTCTACCACCTCGGAACGAGGCCTTTCCCGGAGGTTTGGGTAGGTCCGCAGCACGGTGTGGAAAACCCCGTCCACGACCGCCCCCAACTGAAGAGGCAGGGGAGATACTGGGCGTGATATTGCCCGAGTCCCTTTGTTCCTGCCCCTGAGATTCTGGAGGGGCCAGCCCGGTGCTGCCCTTTGGATAAGGAGGACCTCTCCAGCGAGGTTTGGCGAGAGTGCCGCTTCTCACCAGAGGAAATCCTCGAACCACGGACAGGCATTGCCTGCCAGTTCTGACACTGGGAGCCAGCTGGTGTGCTCCCTCCTGAAGCTGAAGGCTTCTTGGGTGAGGAAGTCCTCTTCTGAGAGGAGGAGCGAGGGGCTCGCTCGTTCTCTTCAGAGGACGACCTGCGAGGTGTGGGCAATGAAGTCACCTCCATCGCCTCAATGACACCCGAGTCTTTGGAATGACTGGGTGCCTCGGCTGCTTTGGCAGCCGAGAGGAAACGCCCGGGAAGAAAAGCTTCAGCCTGGGTGTAGAGGACTGGAGTTGTTTTCCAGGGTTCCCAAGGGACACTTGGGATGCCACTGATACCTTGGACGGCGCAGGTCCCCTGCTGGACACCGCCTCGGCAAAAGAGCCCTTCTGGAAAGCGGAAAGGCGACGCTTTGCATCTTGGTAGGTTATATTCTCTTTAACCTTAAGTGCAATAATTTTTTTCCTTTTGAACTGCTCACATGCTCTAGAGTAGGCAGGATGGTTCCCGCTGCAATTGGCACATTTGTTATCTGCTTTGCAACCATCAGCGGTGTGGTTTCTGCCACCACTCCTGGCGCACGTCTCACGATTTCGGCAAGTGCACGACCTGTGACCGTACCGCTGGCACCGAAAGCAGCGAAGCGGATTTGGCACATAAGGTCGCACCTTACAGTTAATGTAGCCTGCCTTAATAGAGGGAGGCAAGGTCTGCCTCTCGAAGGTCGGAACAACATGTTTGGTGGGTCTTTCTTCCCCATCTCGTCGGATTGTGATACGCTTTGCAGCTACAACTCCTTGGGATCGGAGACCTTCTACAATTTCTGCCTCAGTGCTGCCTACCAGATCGTCTTCCGAGATCACGCCGCGGATGGTGTTCAGTGTTCGGTGAGCAGACACTGTCACATTGAGGTCTTGGATAGTTTGGAGATTCATTATAGCCGTAGCTTGGTACTTCTCGTAAACCTCCACGAGAGGGTCGCCTGAAAGGAGCTTTTTAGCTTCATACTTCGCTCTTAGCATGTCTTGAAGCGCTTTGGCGGCAAGGAATGGAGACAGTTTTGAGAGTGGTTTGGATACATCGTCAGAATGAAGGACAAAAATCTTGTAAATTGGTCGTTTACATTGTCCGTGGAGAGAAACGTTGATAGTGCTTCGGTGCGGGTCCTTTTCAGGGCCCGATCAGGTGTTTTAGTTTTGGAACCCATACACATGGGAAGGAAATTCAGTGCCCGGGTGCACCGCCCACCACGGAGCCCAACAAGGGGGTAGGTAATGTGCCATAGCAAGAAAGGCTTGGCTGACACAATTACTCTACCAGTGCTGCCCGGGCACAATACCCTAGTGTGGTTGCAGGAACAGGACCTGTTTCCACTCAAGGTTTGCCCTTGCCGCCTAAGGAGGTAATAAAGGAAGGAAGAGAATGTAGAAGAAACGAGAAAGAGGTGGAAGGAAAAGTGAAAGAAGGAAGAAGAGGGTAGAAGAGGCGACTGACTGAATCATCTTGGTCGGGCCAAGCCAGGACACCCGTCTACGAGAAGCAGGGTCCGAAGCGGTGTATTGCCCCGCCCGGGGGGCCCCGAAGGGTCCAAACATACCCCGGGCTCAGCTCAACCACCAGGGTCCCCTTTTCCCCGGACACAGGTTAGGCCACGCACAGCTAGACGTGGGTGGGCGAACCCACATGGCTCGGGGTTCTGACGCCACTCACCAAGCATTTACTAAGGTAGGTGCCCCCTGCGTGCGGGTATGGTGGCCCACGTGGCTGGGGCCCGTGGTGACGTTACTCACCAAGCACCTAGCGCTTAAGGTGCAGGCGCCCCCTGCGGGGCTCGGGAACGTGGAGACGCCACTCTCAAAACACCTGCTTTCACAGGTGCCCCCTGCGGGCTCACGTGAAACGTGAAGTCACGCGTGGAATGAAAGTGATTAAAAAACACGGCACGGAATTCGCATGAAAGTTCGCCGCATGTCTCAAATAACTTCACTCTATAGAGTAATTAATTCGCCTTAAAGAAAATTTTAAAGAACTTTAGGCGGGATTCCTACCCGCGACCCTTTGACTGCGAGCCAGACACGCTACTGACAAGGCGACGCAAGGCACGCTTGCATGGCGAATGAGAAGGCGATGCGAACGGGCCTGATAACAGTGTTGCGGAGTGTCCACTCCGGAGTTGGAATGATTCCAGAATCATTCCGCATTTTCGCGACCCCGGAACGGAATGGGAATGGAATGGCGGCAACGTTGAGCGGAATGGAATGGGAATGGAATGGGAATGGAATGATCCAAATTCTTCATTTTTTTTTTTTACGTTCAGCTATACCGAGCCAGTCAGCGAGTCAGTTGTTCAGTAATAAAATGAGCGGGAAACTGAAAACCCGCTTGTGGCCCTAACAGACTTACTTATACGCAAAAAAATGCAATACAAAAAACAGGCGACAAAGCAAAGAACAAAGAGGGGAGGGGGGGGGGGGGGGGCGGCGATGGCGCCTTTCACTAGTGAAGTTCAACCCATATCAGAATTCGTCTGCGCCCGTAATAAAGCACGGCTCAAGGGTACGTAATCAGTCGACGTGAACGTGACCCGCTTCTCTGGTGATACAATACCCAGGAAGGAGGCCAGACGTGGCCTCGATGTGCGGATCCAGACTTCATACACCTGCGACTCGTCTCGAGTGCGCTGTTTCTCGGAGAGTTCGCACCTGTGCCGGCCATCTCAGGTCGCAATCCACGAAGTATCTGTTTGAATGATTCTAGGCGAAACTTGAGGACTGCCATTCATGTGTTGGAGGGGGAGGGTCGGCAGGTAGGACCGTCACAACAGGGATGCCAACGTATTGATTTTTCAACCGTTACAGAAGATAAGACATGTGCTTCAGGATGCTTCAGGTGGTCCACTTTTCTCAAAAATTCGAAATGCAACTGCCTGCATGGTCTTCAACGAGGTCACCTACAACGAAAGTCTGTATTGTCCTTTCATACAACAGCGTGGGTCAAGTTTCATGTTCAAGGCAACACAACACCTACAGATACAAGAATACTAGTTCATCCCACCCTGACGTCATGTGACCAGTGCTGACAGGGGCGCCCTTATTGGACAGGGAAATGGTGATGTTTTGATGGAATTTATTTAGAGGTCGAAGTCTTTTCGCATCACTGGTCAGACAGACAGGATGCAGGGAAGGGACCGCGGTCAATCCTTCATGGAACGTTTTTTGAACCCAATGAAGACTCTTCGTCCGGAACCATTACCTTCAAGGTGAAGTGCCAAGCCTGCGGGAAAGTAATTTCGGGAAAAAAAAAAAATCTTCCACTTCAAACTTAAAGCCTCATCTCAGTTGGCGTCTCAAAGAAATTTGAAAAATGCATTGCATTATCAGTATTTATATTTCTGCCCTCCCTAAAATGGATTCCCGTATTTGTATTTACAAAAAACTTTTTGCCTCTTTTTAAAGTGTATTTTCGATACGTATCGCGAAACATTTTTACAAATTTATTTGAGACTTGAGTATCAGTATTTTAGCAACTATTTTCATATATCCCAGTATCAGGCACGCAGCCAGGATTTTGATTCGGGGGGGGGGGGGGGGGGGGAAGGGGCGCCCATGACAAAATGCTGTATGAGGGAGAGGGGGGAGAGGAGGTCCCTGCAAAATAAAAGACTTCGTGGGGGGGGGGGGGGGGGCGGAGGGGGCCGGGCCCCATGGGCCTCCCCCCTGGCTACGTGCCTGCCCAGTATCTGTATTTCCAAATACATTTTTGTATATTTCTGCCCAACCCTGCAACGCAATGCAGCTGTAAGGTGACACTTTTTTATGTTTAGGAATTAGAGGAATGGAATGGAACGATTCAGCCATTCCAGGAGTGGGAATGGGCCCAGTGTCCCCATTCCTAGGAGTTGAAAGGAATGGAATTATCGAAAACTCTAATTCCCCGGAATGGAATCGGAATGGAATGGGGGTGCCCACTCCGCAACACTGCCTGATAACGCTATCGCGTTCCGCTCTTAAAAGCGAAGCTTAAGCATCCTCCCCGATTCTGAAAGTGAAACTGGCGTGCGGTGTAAAGGCATCGCGTGTTGTCACGGCAATATTACGTCTGCATCGTTTCAAACAAGCCTGTGAACGACCTCCTCTTCTTCAAAAGTACTATGTCATCACCGTCATGACATTTGAATGTCGTCAACTCAATATTTGGGCTAGAGTCAGACGCTGAGCGTCTTTCGACGCATTGCCTGGACACGATTTCCAGCTGAATGGTGACGTTGCCCTCGTGTTTAATTTGTGTCTGCGCTCGATCTTAATAACGCCAAAATTCTGTTGTGCAGGCTTAGAATATTCTAGGTGGAGTTGTTCAAAACCATTCTCTGGAGACGGCAAGAGCGCGTTAGCACACCGCGGCTCGAAGCGCATGCGCTGCTGAACCCAGCGATCTTGGGTTCTATATCCCCACCCCTGTCAGTTAAGATTTGGATGAGCATCGTACTGGGGGGCTATGTTGCGCTTTTTGGACTCCCAGGAGACTAGGGAGAAGGAAGTGACGTCAACAACGCAGCAAATGCAGATTGGATGTTGATTTTGTTTTCTTCTGTCAACATCCAATCTGCGTTTGCTCTAGTTGTTGACGTCACTTCCTTCTTCCAAGTCTCCTGGGAGTCCAAAAAGCGCAACATAGCACCCCTGGCGTGCGGTCGTGTATCACTACGTTGTGGAGCACGTTAAAGACTACAGGCTGGCGCTTGTACTGCACTGGCTAAGTATCTCATCTACAGCTGAGACACGAGACGCCTACTGAGGCTGACTAACTTCCGGGTGCATAAACATAGACATAGCACAATAGACCTTTCCGGAAACCCTCAGGAGACCTTGCAATGAGGTGAATTGTTTGGCTTTTCTGATGTACGCTCGTGCCGGCTCGAACGCTTCGTATATCCTGGTAGCGGCACGATTCATTCTTTCTTACCGTTAGGAGCTCAGAACACACGCAAAAATTAAGCGAATACGGAAAGGAGACCATCACATACTCTGTTTTGTTTTCTTTCCGCCTTCTCCGCGTCCTGAAATCACGAACTGTTTAACCAATTTCAACTTCGTCTTCGGTTCTGGGATAATTTTACGTGCCGTACATCCGAACGTCATAATGCGTAAACCAGATGCTGGGAGCACTACATATTTCCGGAAAGGTCTATTTATTTTGACCGTGCACGGTGTCAAGGAAACGGCGCGTACCGCACGCAATTTGCTTGGCACAGCTTTTCATGGCCATGAAGCCAAAGCTACTGGCGTCTACGCACTCGCGAGCTTGAGCGCCGCTAAAAGCTCTTACACGTGCGCTCTTCACTTCTTGAGAAATGCCCCGCGCCTGAGCACGGTCGCTCATGTTACACACGAACAATGAACGTGTGAAAGAAAATAAGAATTACGAAAAAGCCAAAAGGAAACCATTGTTGGTCGTTTAATAAAACGCAAAGTTTTTGTTTTGTTTTGTTTTACGTTTTATTAGTGCCGGTGAGCAGATTCTGACAGATGCTTATACCACTTATACACCGTTTTAAAGTTTACACAATCACAACTCAGCGTGCTATCTTTAGAGGCCAGAACACGCTTGTTCGTCGCTTCGGAAAGCGAGTAAAGTATACCGCCATCCGAACGAATAGTAAAGATCGAACCGGCCAGAAGCGTTTTGTGTAGAAGATGCTGCATGGGTTGTGAAGGTCGCACAGCTGAGCGTATACCATCTTCGCAGCTCATGGCGCGCATGTTCGTCGATTTGGAAAAATAGGAAGGCACACGCCGTACGCACAAGCGCTGAAAATGGCACCGGTCAGAAGCCGTTTTCTACTACCGTGACTCGCGCACGATCTTAAAACTCGCGTCTAAAGGCTAAATTCTGTGGAGCGAAATTTAACAGCGAAATTCGCGCTACAAATATCTACAAACAAATATCGACAAGCAAGCGATGAACGCCGCCAAAGCCGATACTTGGCGTGAAGGCCGTCAGTTGCGTGAGCGACTCATTCTATACAGCCAAGTGGCGCAACTGCAAAATTTGAAAACCTGAGTGCACTACCAACGCGCAACACAATCATTAAATAGGATGCTCATAAAAATATGTACGAATGGTTCGAACGCGGTTCTAACTTCGGAGCGAGTCGGAGGTCAAAGCCACTCAAAGAACTGTCGGCGGTGGCGGACGCCGGGCGAACAAAATCTAGCTCGCCTAGATCGGCGCGAACAGCCCGCTGCCCCAGTCGATCCAGAGAGTCCGAGCTGCATGCGCAGCTGGGAGCAACTAGTTTATTTCGGGTAAAAATGTGCGTCATTTTTGAGGACAATGCTAAAAAGTAAATCGCGGGTGAACTTCCCTTAAGGCGGTTCAATCATCATGTCGTCCTTCGGACCACGCAAAATACATTTCTCCTATACCTCACTACGCAGATCCTGCGCTAACACCCGGTCGGCAGGATAAGTAATTCTCGGACTTTTAGAATAAACACAGAAAGTCACAAGGTTAGGCATTACAGGGTTAAGCATCACGATTGGAAAATTACCGAGTCCTTGTCGGGTCTCAAATTTTATTTATGCTGTAAAGTTTGCCCGATTCGAGCACAATATTCATTTTATTTTGATGCCAGCTGCAGCTTTCATGGATGGAGTGGTCATAACTGCTTAATTAACGTACTGTCGACATCTACCGGGTCCAACAGAGAAAGTTAAACGCGGTGTTTTGTTTCGCATAAATAAATTACACATCTTACACATCGCAGAAAACGGACACTGGGTGAGAATGTGATGCCAGCGGAGGTGATGGAATGGGAAAGTTTGAGAACAGGCCGTTACCTATAGGTCGGATTCTGTCTTTTCGGAGTTTATTTCTCGTGAAATTCGGAGGGTGTTTTTCGGAGTTTATTTGTGTTAGATGTCCGATTCTCTGAAATTCTGAGTTTATTTTACTGTGTTCCCAATTTTTAAAATTCAAGAACAAAACAATTAAAATTAGGGTGCCATGACCCGTCGTCCGGGAGGAACCTTGAAGGGATAAAAGGCAAACCCATTTTGTCAGTAGTTCGAGATTGCAAAGGAAACTGAAGTGGCATTTCCTCAGGACCACAGACCTGTGCTCTTAAAAAGTTTATTTGTAAAACACCGTCTTTTTTAGTTCGTCGTCGTGACCTCGAAATTCTGAGTTTTTTGGATTCATCCGAATTAATAGCAAAGTTACTGGCGAGTGTTTTTTTTTTTCAGTTTTTTTTTTTCAGATTTATTTAAGCACACAAAACAAAAAATACGAGCAAACAAAAATTGTTTTTATTAGCCGACGTTTATTTAGGCTACAAACAAAGCTATATTAAAAAAAAAAAAAGCAATGTCGTCATTCCCGCTGACAACGTTCGTTTTACTGAAATAAACGCTACAGGCATCCACAGTGTAATTTTTTGGTTTGATGAATATTAGATTTAGGTGGACGTCAGCTCACAGAACAATTTTGTTTTTCACTCGTATCTTTGGATTTAGGTAACGTGTTCTCAAACAGTCATCATTCTATCACTACTGGTTGCGTCACATTCTCACCGAATGTCAGCTTCCTGCGCCGGATAGTTTATTTATGCGACCTAAAAAAACCGTGTTTCCTTCTCTCAATCTGACACGGTCCATCTTTCGCAATAGCCCGCGACGTTATAACGAGAAAGGTCAAGTTCAAAGTTTGCCTTTATTATCAGGACCTTCGATCGTTTATCTTGTGTATTTGTTCATTGTTTCCAACGTTGAGCGCATACAGCGATAAAAAAACGCAATGAAACACAATGTAATATTAATTACTAAACCAACAGATTCCTAAGGGATGGTCGTGACAACATTCTCTTAATTCCTTACTGACTCTGATGAATAATGTGGTCTCCATCGGTGCAGTGGGATTGACTTTTTTTATACAACTTGTTGCATCCAAGTATTGACAGCAAAATAGTAAACAAATTTACAAGTTTGTTTGCATGCTTCTCACGGTTTTTTTTTAGTCCACCAAAAATATTACGAAGGATGCTAGAGTCATCTTAAGCAAAAACACGATCCGAAAGAACACGAACCACAGGACCCATTCAAAACCAGTTTCTAAAGTCGCGTGTCCTCCGCCAAATTCATCGACCTCGAAACCAGGCCTGACACAAGGAGTTACAGCTGAAGAAACAACAACAAAATAACCGGCTAATTTCGAGGATTGAGAGAAAATCACACGTACCTCGGACAGTTTGATGTGGCATCCCATGGAAAACATGATGGAGACGAGGATCAACACGATCATCACATCGTGCACTTTCTTGATCACCGGCAGATCGGTGCTGACCGGCTGGGAACTGTTGGTCGCGTTCGCGGCGTTGAGCACATCTTCGATGAGCGTGGTCGTCGTCGCGTTGGGAGAAACATCGGTGGAGCCCATCTCGTCTCGTCAAGCAATGCGCGTTGGCAGCGTCTGAGACCTATACCTTCTGTATCGCGGCGTCGAATAAGGTCCACAATCGACTCCGGAACAGAGCGCGGCCGTCCTTGTAGATGGATGTCTGGTTAAAAATAAGATACGGTTGTGACCGAAGAGCTTGGCGGCGGACGATAGCGGCACGCGCACGAACACACAAGCGCAAGAGGACGTCGCTCGCGGTAGCGTTCACCTCCGGCGCAGATCGAAGCCGTTCTACGTCGCCCGGAGACTGGTTCTTCTGTCCAAAGAGTTGTTGGAAAGGGAACGCGTGTTTCCTAACCTTGGAGGACAGCAGAAGTCGGCATTTCCTGCTTCGGGAGATGTCTTCTTCGGCTTTAAATGATCCCTGATGGCATCCGGACCTGCAGAACGACCGCTGTCAAACTGTCACGGTCGTTGCACTTACGACGAGGAATGAGACTGGAATAAACAAAGGCGAGGAGGAAAAAAAAATAATCACGCACAGAAGTTGATCCGAGGGACGGGGAAGCTTCGATTGAAGAGAGACTGCGTCCCTGAACTCTTTCGGAGAAATGGAAGGAGACGATCGTGGCACGCACGGCTACAAAACTTGAAAAAAAAAGGAAAAAAAAAAGAAAAATAAAGAACGCGCAGTAGTAGCAGGTTTTCCGGAGGCTTGAGAAAAGGGATCGGTGATTACGCCGTGCAGTGCTGCTAAGCCAGATGGCTCCGAGTGAGCATTGCAAGTGTTTCCTGTTCAGTGGAAGCGAAGAGCGGACGATCTAGACAGAAAGAGAAAGAGAGAGAGAGAGAGGAGTTGGGGGAGGGGGGAAAGCTCACGCGATGAGGCAACGGCGTGTAGTCATTTCCACACGAGTTCGGGAGGCGTAGAGTGTACTTCTCTCGCCGATTCCTTTGTCCCGTGGCGTGAGTTTGTGTGTGTTTGTTCAGGCCCGTCTCCATCCGCTGCAGCGAACGGGGGCCTCCACCGGACGCTGATATTTGTGTTTTATTGGTACCTTAGTTTCGTCCCGCTGAAACCATCTGCCCTCCCATTAGCGCGTTGCTGCGGTCAAAGACGCAGCACGGGCACCTGAATTCACTTGATTACACAATACGCAGACAACCCTGTTACAAGTACAAGTGACATTAGAGATTGCCATTCGTCATAATTATATCTCTCGCTTACTTCAGCAATTTCGTGTTACGGCTCATGTGTTCACTTGCTTGGCGCACATGCTTGATACGTGTTGTCGCGCAAGTTATTAAAAAACAAACAAGAAAACACTAAATACCATTACTGTTGCGCCATCGAACAATCTTATTAAATACACGAATCATACACAACCTTCCGAAACATTTGAAAAGGATCGAAAAGTAATGAGTTACTTTCAATTACTTTAGTTTTAAATTTACGCGACACTAACGATTTTTTTTTTTTTTAGAGTATCTCGTGGAGCTTGGCAGGTATTTGACTATCAATGTTCTTGTCAGTCATCTTCAGGAATTTTCTGGTGAATACGGCCAGCCGCAATGCTGAATATTTGCTTGACTGCCGCCACAGAGGGGTGTGTGGTGTACCGCACGACACGAACACCTTGCGCACCGCATCATGGTTGCGCACTGAGCAAGTGGAGCCAATCTCAGACTTCTCTACGAGGTGAAGTGCTTCATTATAGAACATTTTAGTAGACCATTCCGATACCTCCGCTAATGGTCCCCGATGCTCCACCGCCGCCTTTGCTCAGGCATCTAATCGCTACCGGGGTTATCAGACGTAGGGGAACGATCTACTAAAACTCTCGATTGTAGAAGGTGCCAGGGCAGCGAAAGGTTGGACTGAACGCCCACATTTCTTCGAGTGATGACGCCAGATGACCTAGATTTATGTCCCGAGATATGGCCTTCATGACCCTTATGACTTGTCTTTCGCCACCAAGGTAGTACAAAGAGGCTTCCCGCCTCTCTTTCCCACGGGCGTTTTCTTTATTTCCTCGAGTTTTCGACCAAATAATTCTCCGACAGGGGGCACCACTTCTGCATGAAAAGGTGAAGGCTAACATAGATATGGTGACGAAAATCAAGAGGCGGATGGATCTTAAATTTGAATAATTGGCTTAAACGCCATATAATCTGGAGCTAAGAAGAATACTACATATTTGGCTAGGTGGCACAAGTTACCGCCAAATGGACTTATTGTGAAATTACCCAAGCATCAAGGAGAATGCAGGGATTGGTGTTCCACGCGCTTTTCTAAAGCAAATTCCTAAAACAAATTGCACCGTGCACGCGCGTTCGTCAACGCTTTATTTTGGTTATTTACTTCGAATCTTTTACGCGGGGAAGGCGTGCGCGTGTGGCGCGTGGAACACCAATCCCTGCACTAATTAATGCTTGGGTAATTTAGTAATAAGTCTATTCAAAGAGAACAGCCGCCATGCACCCATCCATCTGTCCATTCAGGTGGATTTGTGCCCCCTGCACAACCGTAGCACCGACGATTCAATTCGTTTCGCCAGTAGCCGCTGAAGTTCTTGCTGCCGTCTCGTCATCCGTCACCGGTTTCCTATTCCTACATTCGTAGTAAAGCGCACAATGTAGATAAGCGGATACGGTGGAGAATTCACACATACTTCGAATATAAATGAAGTATTCAGGACCCGGGAAACAATTCCCAATTCCTGTCCTGCAAATGAACGGCAGCGACGGCCCTTGTTCATTTGCAGTGCACGCTCTGCTGCAACCTTTGCTGCATACAGACTACGCACAATCGCTTTGCACACTTACATTTTTCCGATAAATTTAGCGAATAACCTTTTCCACTCAATCTAGGGGAGAAAAGTTTCCACTAAATGTTACACTGTGATGTCACGTCACTGCGACGCCACGTGCCATGACAATCATACAGGAACCTTGTTATAACGGCTATCGCCGCAAAAGTGAAATACGTCAGAATATTTTGGAAATTTGTTGCACGTATACCGTCTGCTTGACGCACTGTGACGTTCCGATGTGCGGCACAAGGAATCGAAAGCGAAGTTGTCGTTGGTTTACCATTTCGTGGTTTCAAAGCCCAGATAAGGCAGGGGGAAAGTAAAACAAAGTATGTGATGACCTTTCGTGTTCGCGTTTAGTTTTGTTGGCACTGGGCTGCCAATAATAAGAAAGAATGCTGCTTCCATGGTATAGGAAGTGTTCGAGTCGGCACGAGCGTACATCTGAACAGCCCCAGAATTCCCCTCGCCGCGAGGTCTCCTGGGATTTTCTAGGAAGGTCTATTGATCCAGGATAAATTATATATGCACACAGTAGCGGTGTGCAAATCCACAGGCCCAAAAATATCAACGTCGTACCAAGCTCCAAGAGGGTGGTAAAGAGTTTACAGTTCTTTTTTTTAGGGAAAAGGCTCCTTTGTTCAAGCTTTAAATACTGAGACAATTCTCAATACCCACAGAAACAAACGTTTGAAGAGCTGCCGCATGGCAGAAGACTTCTGAGCTTGTCAAGCACTCATCAAATCAAAATGGGTTCTCGGGTAGATATCATTGTCTTCCAGGCTAAGCATATTTCTAGGAATGATGTAATAATGACAAGTTTTATATCCCGTGAAGTATCATGGACTCTTGTGAATGATACTTTGATATTGGGATAAGCCCCCCCATTATCAAAGAAAAGCCCCGTCGAAGTGTCGTGGAATTTACGGGAGCGGTATTACGATTCGGCGTCTGCGGGACTACGTTCCCTGCTGTCGTCAGGGTGGCGAGACGCAGCAATGCGTCATCAAGTAAAAGGTCCTCCAGGTGCGGAGGTCATGACGGAATTAACTCGAGGCATAGCTCGAGGACGACGCCCGCTTTCTGCCTGAAAACAAAGGAGTCTAGCAGCAGTTTAATACCTCTTAAAGTGCACCCCTTTTGTATTCACGAGTTCTACGTGCAAGCATCAGATCCCAATGGAGCGAAAAAAAACTACGTATTTCCCCCGGCGGCGTTCGTTCTGCGCGTGGCGTCAGAAGAGTCGCTGCACAGCGCGCCGTAGCGCACTGTGCAACCGCAAAAAGTAAAAAGCGTTAAAAAGAAACAGCAATTGGCGGAATTGTTGACATTTCCTGAGAAAAACATGTGCCCAAAGTATTAAATAAAAAAAATTAAGGTTTTCTTTAACTTCCGCCCGGCGAGTAAAAAGTTACGATTAAATGCAAAGCGATTGTCTTCGCTTCTTGTTCATTTATTTTTATTTTGTGACGACACTGAGATTTGCACGAAGGTTTTTTTTTAACCTATAATAATTCTCGTTCCTTTTTTAACAGTTACATTTTTTTTTCTCGTGACTCTCCCACCTCCACGAAGGCTTCCTTTAGGCGCTTGGCTCAACTGGTAAAATAGATAGCTCTTTTGCACCATCATGTCAAGCATTATATAAGCTCGAAAGTAGCGGGATCCGCCAGTTCCAGAGAATATAAGAGGCGCGCTGATTGCGCCAACATGGCGGTCAGGAGGGTGACAAGGACGTTTAAACAGGGCAGGACCCGGCATGACGTCATGCCCGGCGACGCCGGAAAAAGAACCCAATTCCAGACTGCCTTGTGCACCGACGCGCTCTCATCCCAACCGAACAGCCATCATTGCGCATCCGATACGGTACGATGGGCCCTCCGATACGAACTGCGCATGCGCGAGTCTTCGGTGGTAGCGCATGCGTAGTTCGTACCGGAGGGCCCATCGTATACAGTATCAAATGTGCTAAAAACGGTTCCCTAAAAGGCTAAAACTCCCTGTTAGCCACGTTGATTGCCAGTGAGTGAATGGTGCAGCCGGCATTCGCTTCGCTTTAGCTCGCTCAAGTCGCAAAGAAATGAGCGGCGGGCTCGCCCCATTTTTAAGATCGTTTTTCGATTCTGGCCCTTCCTAAGCCTAAAGAGGCGCGGTAACCGTTGGCATGGCAACGTATTGCGCTACTCCGAGGCTCTGAGTGGATTTCGTTCCTGGCGTGATAGGTGTAGCTTAATTAAAAACAAGTATTTCAAGGCTTCAAAGTCGCTCCAGAGCATATCTAAATGAAGCAGCTGCTCATGCTCGCTTCCGTTCGTCCGTTTCGGCATAGTTGGAGGACTAAATCCTCGGCGACCGACGGTCAACGCGCCACACGACCGCCGAAAAAATCCAAGAATGAGCGCCAAATTAGAGCGCTACGGATTGGATTGTTTTGGCTGAATACAGCCAACAATATTTATACTGATTTTAGATTGTCTTTTGTTTTAGCCGGCTTCATTTGGTTTTTGCCTTAACTATTATTTTTAAACGAAAAGTACGTGATGAGCGCATATGCTTCACGTTTATATATATATATATATATATATATATATATATATATATATATATATATATATATATATATATATATATATATATATATATATATATATATATATATATATATATATTATATAACGCTCGTTAGCCGCTGCAAGTGGGCAACATAAGTAGTCGTACGGTGCCTGGAACGCGTCTCCGACTGGTGTGTTTACCGCGTCCAAAAAAGTGGTCCCTCGATTTCCGCCTGATGACGTCATATAAGTGTCATGCTGTCGCCAGTCGCGATCCTGGGGCGATGGGGTAGCTGGCAGACGCCTGTTCTGCTGTAGGTCAATCTACGGTGTGAAGGTCTACGAAAGCTTCGGCAGCCAGAAGTTGGGATGCCGTGACGACTGCGACACTCGCGTTCGGTTGTGCTACTCGCAGCTTCTCGTTAGCATTTCTACGACCAACCGCCAGGATCGCGACGTGCAACAGCATGACACTTCGGCTTCTTTGATATGGCAACGCGGATGTTTGCGTCATACTTTCATGGCGAAGTTTGTTAATTGAGTTTCCTAATCATGATAAAAATTACCCGAGACTGTAAAAAACTTCGTAACAAAAAAAGGCACAGGAAATGGATTGTTTCAATAGTAGCGAGAGTAAGGAGACTTTTCTTAGCCACGCCTACTTTCGTTTCACTTCGGTTCATGTATGTAAATACGGACGCCACCTCCTGCCCATTACAACCTCCTTGAGAAGGTGATCCTTCCGCAGTAACCAGCGCACTTGCGTCGCTTAGTATTTGTCTTGTCTGTGGGAATAGTTGGTTTATATGCTCATCACCACCGCTTTCCTCTTTTCCGACCGTATACACAGCGAAATCAATCACCCAAGTGGCGTTTCGGAGGGTGGCCACCAGAGCGGCGACTCCGTAGCTGCAAGTTGCAACTTGCGGATTGAGTTCACTGATCTCTACTATAGGGGGCTGGATGGCGCATAGCTGTTCTCCAAGCCTGGCGCAAGTGAAGTCACCGGAAGTTCGATGCTTGACCCGGAAATTGGGCGTGTGCTGGGCTTCCTAGTGCATTCCCTCGATATTTTGGTCCATGCTTTTTTTGTGTCTTTGATTGGGTTTGAATACTCCCGTTCTGAATTAAATCTTGGGAATAAGGTATTTGAACGTGAGACATTCGTACACTTCATCAACTAGAATCTCAACGTTTTCACGAAGCGTGTGACAGAATGGCGCCTTTCGATCGCTCCACCCTATGGGCATTTATGGGTCGGTTGTACAAACATGTAGTAGAAATTTTCTCTTAAAAACTACCGTCCACCCCTTTGCTGTCAACTTGTCTTTTCCTGACCACCCCATAGCATTTTTACGCTTTGTAAAAACAATGAAGTTGTCAAGAATAGGTATGCGCAAACCTAACTCATGGCAACCGCGTTAGCGACAATTTGGCCAGATTTCTCGCTTTATATTTTTAAAGTCACACAAATATTATAAACGTTAATTTCGAAGAGTTTAAAGAATATTGAAGATGGCCATTTTCTTTTAATAATTTTCAAAATAATGCATATTTAGTCCAATGCCCCTTTTTGAGCAATTCTTGTAAAATGCTCTCGCTAACCAGGAAAACAATATTTTACGCAAAGATGAACTAAATAGAGTGCAACATAGTGGAAAATTTTGAAGAGCTTCTCATTTATAGGTGTGGAGAAAAAAACAATTAATCCGGTGCGTTATTGCGCAATGTGCCATATTTACGATTGTTTTTTTTTCTCGAAATAACGGCATTAATACTCGGTGATTAATACTTTCTGTCAATCCTTCCTATGCCTAATTGTCAGTAAATATTTCTAAACCCGTAGCCAGAGCAGAGTTTGGAAGGAAGCCACCCGAAATGCCAACATCGCATGATTCGCAAAACGCGCATGTGACTGAAAGGGTGCTTACAATTTGTTTTCGCGAAGACAGTTTTTTAACAAGGATTGGTTTTATTTTTCTGAGCTTGGAGCCGGGAAAATATACTTTTTTTTATCAAAATTAAAAATGGTCGCCGGACATGGTTGTTCGATCTTGAAAACGCCCTACATGAAAGAATAAAGCATTGAGGACGGGGACGGAACCATAACTTCTTTCCGTCCTCATCCTCAATATATTCGTATCTATTCACCAACACGCTCGTTTTCAATTATATCACACTAGAACATTGTCTTATTCAACGCGCGTGCAGACGACAAATGGCACGCTGCTCCATAAAGGTGAACGTCGCCATTATTAGTGCGAAACATTGGGGAAGCCAGGTGGCGCCACGAGCGTTTGATACCTTTAGCGATGTCACAGTGTCTCGCAAACATTCCAAATAAACTTCCGCATACTTTAAGATGTTTCTCATGCTTGTATCCGCTCACAATCCAGGAGAAGAAGAAAAAAAAAAAAAAGAAAGTAGGGAACCTTACAACTTGCAGCCTACATATCCAAGCGCCTTGATCATCCCCTTAAAAGGAGCTGTGCAACGATATTCAATTGGAATGTTTTTCACTTTACACGAGCTTACTGGCACTAGTGGGACTCAAGGATACTCGCATGCAATGCCACTGGTCAAGAAACTCCTTTGTTGTGATGTAATTTCAAGAACAAAAGCGATCATTTTCATTCAATCTCTCCTTTGCAAAATTTGATGACGTAACGTGGGGATCGCAGTACACCCATATGACGATATTTGAATGCGGTTCATAGATTGGACCCGAGCATTGCGTGGGCACTCGATTTGGGCTTGTGATAATTGATAGCTCGAGAAGCATTCGGGTAGTGGCCCGTGTCCAATCGCTGCAACGACGACAATAGCCGAGTCATAACAATGTCTGGAACTCAGCGCGTGTCCTGTGCTTTTCCAACCCCAGCGCGTGGCTATGATCAACATTGGCGGCATATAACCGGCTCCAGATCACGTGGCCGCTTGTTCTGGCTGCGAGTTGAGGGCGTGAACGCTGCTTGTTTTTCTTTAATTCTTTTCTGGGACTTCTATTGCGTGGGGTGAAAAACGAACGCGTGTTTCATAGGTCATTAACGTCAGGGATCCGTTCTAAGCGGTATTTGCGCAAAGTAAAAAAATTGTTGCATAGCCCCTTTAATGTTCAGCCCCATTGCTCTAGAACTCAGACATTTCAAAACACCCGTCTTTCCCTTGCCATTTCCGACTGAAATTTATTTCCAACGCATATTGTCCATGAAACTGGTAAAGAGAAGTACCGTGACTTATGGAAACTATAATTGTGAAGTGCATAATGTTCTTACTTTTAATAAATTTTTGCTTTTTGTTTTAATGTTGCTTACCTCATCTTGTAGTTACTTCCCCCCTCATGTAAAGTGCTCTTCTAAGGGTACTTTTGAGGAAATAAAGCTGAACTGAACTGAACTAATTGCATAGAGTTATTAACCCCTAAATACACAAAACTCTTAACCGCAGATAAGTCACTCTTAGCTACAGTTATTCTTCACCATAATTACCGCACTATACTCTCGAACAGCTATTTCAGAAGAGTGCGCGTGAACAACTTTGATGGGCGCACAATATGTGCAAGCGCACGTGCGTTCATATATATAGCTGCGACCGTATACAGCCACAGAAAGGTGTCCATGGGTATAGTGTGGTAACCGTAGTTAAGCTTAACTGCAGTCACGGTGTAATACCGCTGTTACTCGGGCACACTTAACTGCAGTTACGCTAAGCCACAGTTAGCGCACAATACTTGCCGACAATATTCTGTGGCTATGCAGTCAAAGCTGGGCGAACGTGCGCTTGAGCATCTTGAGCATCTATCGAAGCAGTGCACGCGCGCTCTTCACGTGTTATGGAATAGCTGTCCGAAAGTATAGTGCGGTATCTGTGGTGCCGCGCAACAGCAGTTAAGCTTAGTTAACCGCGGTTAATAGACCCTTTCCGAAATTCAGGCTGGCCACATTGAGCACTATCATCATCTGTAGAATGGCATCTGTGCCGTAACAATGGCGGCCTTCTAGTGACTGATAAAGTAAGACGTTGAAGATGTTCCTAAGCGGATGATGCGAGGCTTGTACATTGGGGTTTAGTACGATGCGACGGAGGAATGGAACACAAGAGCTATGTAAGCGTTCATTTCTAACTCAGATTCATTAAATCTGTGGGCGGCACACAATCTGTTTTAAAGCCCTTTGGTGCATAGGATGTTATTGATGCGTCTGTGTGGATTAGAGCGTTGTTCTCACTGCAGGTTCTTTGTCACCTTCGAACTGAAAGTGATCGAGAAAGAACTACACATTGAACGATTCCTCGCGTGCCGCTGACGTGCAAAAGTGGCGGTGCTCGATAATATACAAGTTCATTGCCGCCATTGGTATGGCAAAACCTAAACTGCTATACGAGCCACCAGATGGCACTGAATTTCGAAAAGGGTCTATTGGGCCCGTGTAACAGGGGTATTAGATACACTCTTTAATGGCGCGTTCACACTGGAAGCGGATCCGCAAACGCGAAGCGGATCCGCGCGTTCTCAACCGCAAAGCGGCTGAGATCGAGCGGTTTGAGCGCGTTTTTGCCAACCGCTTCGGGACCGATTTCTCCCAACCGCTTTCACGAACCGCAAATCGGCTACCAATCGGAACGCGACGCTGACGTGACGTCAGTGTCTTTCAAAACAAGATGGCCCCTGTCGCTGGCGAGGAGTCAAAGGCGCTGTAGTCCTACACTCTAAGAAATGCCTGCGCGTCCACTCATCCGCAAAGCACTCAAAGAGCCAATCTCTGCGATCTATGAAATCAGCTCAGCGAATGATGAGACGGAACATCCGTTTAGACCTCTAAATTAAGTCTGCGCTGTGGCATTACGCAATGCAAGCTTGACGTTTTGCATTGCGTAATGCCACAGCGCAGACTTAATTTTGAGGTCTAAACGGATGTTCCGTCTCATCATTCGCTGAGCTGATTTCATAGATCGCAGAGATTGGCTCTTTGAGTGCTTTGCGGGTGAGTGGACGCGCAGGCATTTTTTAGAGTGTAGCGTCACAGCAGACAAATCAACGAAGAAACGCGATGTTCACGTCCGTCACTTGAACCCGCCGCGAAAAGAATTGACTCGTAATCTTAACGGGCTTCGCACCGGTGATTTGGTTCGAGTAAGAGTTTGTTTATTATTCCGGGTGCCACAGCCCGAAGCTCGCTGCCTTGCTAGCCTCTGCCCGTAGAACGTCGGGATTCACCCCTGATCAACCGAAATGTCAGCTTTTGTAACCACTAAGATAGTCGCGTGAACTATTGAAAGCTTTGGACACCGTGCATGACCACCACGAAGGCCGATAGAGACGTCGTGAGCCTGATTGCTTAGCCAACGCAATACCGCGGAGCGGGCAGGGTACCTGCGCTAGCTTGACCCGTAACGAGTACTACTAACAAAAGAAATAAAGGAAACATACTCAAGAAATAAAGTGTACGTACCAGACGATGCAGAGGTAATCCATACGGCGTTTATTTGAGCTTAATGTCAAACAAACAGTAGACTCGATCGACGTTCGAGTGACGAGGAGAGTCCGCCACCAACGAAGCCACGACCGGCTAGCACCGAACACATTCCCCACACCGCGGTCCACCCCACCGTTCACAACTTCGAAAACGATAAGAGCGGACAACGAGGGAGGACACTGGTCCTTTTTCCCGAAAACAAGGTCAGCTATTCATGCGGGAAGGGTCCACTTCGAAGAAAAAGTCGGGGGCATCCTGTTCTGAGTCAGCAAGGCGCGCCTAGCTGGGCTTTGCTTGCGGGCGAAGTCGAGGGAAGCACAGGCGCGTTTTGCGGGTCCATGTCTTTTTTTTCGCTGCCTGAACTCGTGATGCGCGCGAGCATCCCGAAGAAAAATCTTGCGGGTGCCAAAATAGCAAAATTTTGGCTTTGGATCGTGGATTAAAGTGGATTTTGGATTGTAAAACAGGGTTGCCAAACGCAACTCTCAAAAGATCACGCGTTATCGCCGAGAAACCTCCAACCGCCTCTTGCCAACCGCCAACCGCCTCTCGGTGTGTCTGAACGGGGTCGCTCGCGCACCGCATCCGCAACCGCTTCGCGAACGCGGATCCGCTTCCAGTGTGAATGCGCCATAAGTGAGGACACGGCGGGGCTGAACGCGCGGCGCGAGGAATGAGATAGCGTTCGTTCGGCGGGCATCCGAAAGGCTGCATCATTCCGCGGCCACCGTGCCCGTAAAGCCCCTCTATCCTGGGAAAAGTGGCGCCATTCATTGTCGTAGAAATGCTCGATGCACGTGCCGCGGGCCACTTCTGGGAAATTTATGGCGTCTTAGATCTAGCTCAGTGCTGTGCTTTGCCGCCATGATCATCCCAAGGGCTGCACGTTGCACGTGCCTCGTGCATCGACAAACCTTGCGCTACTTTTACGTGCCCGCGGCTGACAGTAGGCAGTTTTCGTAGATGGTTTTCGCCGTCCCGCAACGCTCTCCGCAACCCGCTACGAGATCCGGGCTTCTTCAGTCAAGGCCGTCGGCGCGCAGGCGCAGTAGCGGCTTCTTCGTTGCGGAGGGCTTAGCGGAGGGGGAAACGCGGTCTACGAAAACTCCCTAGTGTCGCCGGCGGCCAAACGGCGAAACTGTGAGCGAAAAAAAAAATTATCTCGTTGCAATGACACCCCGATACACCGTGGTCTTTCTGTACGTGCGACAACCTCGCTGGAGCTCTGCGCGTGTGGAGCATAAGGTGGCACGAGCCGTCTTGTGAACTGCCCCCTGCGTCTTACACCGTGCCCACGGGTCGACGAGTCATCTGCCGGCTCCTCGTGATACCATAGTGAGAGAGGGAAAGAGAGAGAGTGAAAAGCGAACTTTATTGGCACGTCGCGAGGAGCGCGCTGTCCTCACCTGAAGAGTATTATCTTATACCCCTGTTATACCGCTGTTACACGGGCACCCTTAACCGCGGTTAACTCAGCCTTAACTGCTATTATACGGCACCACAATTATCGCGCTATACTCTCAGACAGCTATTTCAGAAGAAGCGAAGAGCGCGCGTGCACGGCTTTGATGGGTGCTCAAGATGCTCAAGCGCACGTTCGCCCATAGCTTTGACTGCATAGCCGCAGAATGCTGTCCGCAAGTATTGTGCACTAACTGCGACTTTGCGTAAGTGTAGTTAAGTGTGCCCGTGTAACAGGGGCATCGCGGGCACACTTAACCGCGGTTAACTCAGCTTAACTGCTGTTCCGCGGCACCACATATACCGCACTATACTCTCGGACAGCTATTCCATGACAAGTGAAGAGCGCGCGTGCACAGCTTCGACAGATGCTCAAGATGCTCGAGCGCACGTTCGCCCATAGCTTTGACTGCATAGCCGCAGAATGTTGTCCGCAAATATTGTGCACTAACTACGACTTTGCGTAACTGTAGTTAAAGGGGTCATGAAACGATTTTCCTACTTCTTCCTCCTTAGCTTTAATCCTCAACTCAAATGCGAATTGTGAAATCACGTGGTCGTGACATTCCTTCGGCACCGGTGCGATGACTCCTAGGTTCCACCGTGCTTTTTATGCACACCATAGAACTTGTCATTCCCCAGTGCACTGCCCCAGTGACAATAAGTTCCGTCAGGGCACTCATTGGCCACGAATGCGAATCCAAATATTCGTCGACGGATTGATTGTTGACGAGCGCATACGTCCGAGTGACGCAGTTCTCGTGTCCAATGCGTGAGCTGGGTTCGGCTGACGTCAGTTTGGCGCCGGTGACGCGCTTTTGGAACCGCGGATGTATCATAGTGAAAAGGCGGAGAGCTTTCGAAGGCAAGAAGGTACAAAATAGTCCGCTATATTTTCAAATGTTCGTACCGAAAAGCTGGCTTTTGACTTTCTAGCCTCTTTCTTTTTGCCAACTAAACGATATGCGATTAGTAAAGTCCCAATTTAAAATCATTCATCCCAACCCAAAATTCGTTTCATGGCCCCTTTAAGGCCTGGTTCGCATGCAGCGATTTTGGCCCTAGAGCGGCGCGATTTCTGCCGTCGCGGCGCTCGTGCCGCTCAACCGCTAGTGCTGGCCAGAGCGCCGCGACGGCAGAAATCGCGCCGCTCTAGGGCCAAAACCGCTGGATGTGAAACCCGCTTAACAGGGGCATTACACGGGCACACTTAACCGCGGTTAACTCAGCTTAACTGCTGTTCCGCGGCACCACATATACCCAGACTTGTACCGTACGCATTACAAGTAATCAAATTACTTGTAATCGATTACTTTTTTGAGTAATTTTGTAATCAGTTGATTACTTTTATTAGGCAGTAATCGCAAGAGTAATCTGATTACTTTTTGAAGTAATAAAATTACTTGTAACCGTTACTATTTTTCCATGGGACCCCCCCCCCCCCCCCCCCCCCCCCCCCGGGCACACGCCTTTTTTTTCTGAAATGACAAAACTAAAATTTGCTTTTTTTTTTTTTTTTCGAACGGAAAAAGAAAGATTTTTGCGGAGCTGTCGAAAACGATATCAATCCCTTTCTATCTACAGTTTCTGTGAAATGTCCGGTTTTTTTTTTGTTTTTTTTTTCGAGCTGGGACTGAGAGTGGGAAGCCCCAGGGAAGCCACAGTGCGTGACAAAGGCCATGCAGGGCGAAGTTTGAGGGAGCAGAATGTAGCTTTGGAAGTCTTTCGTTCAAACTAGCCCCCTCACGCGCAAACACACAGAAATAAAAAAATGAAAAAAAATCCTGCTTAGGGTACCTACTCGCAGCCCGTAGGAGTACCAGAACCGAAGAATGCCTCAAGCGGATGCAAAATATAACAAAGCCAGTTGAAATATTTCGCCGTTCCACCTACGTGGTCTTTGTGACAAGCAATGTTTCGAGTTGAGCAGTGGTCGGGGCGATCTCTTCCGCTAATGGATACTAACATGATCCTTCTCAAATCCTGGAGCTGCTGCTCTTTTGTATAACATGCGAGCTCCACATGTGAATAATAAAATGAGCGACGTAAACTTTGAGCGACAACCCTTGCTCAAGCTTAACAAGATCTAGAACCCCCTACGCTCCCCCCCCCCCCCCCCCCCCCACACACACACACACTGGCGAACGCCCAAATCATTAAACTTTTTCAAACGAATTCTATGCTTGTGTCCGCATTGTGAAGGTGCAACGACCACGAAGAGGGAACCAGTTTTTCTTCTTCGATACTTGTGCAAAAGTGAAATATATGTTGGAAGTAGTTCATTGTTATGAGTGCTAAAGATGTGTCTTCACACAATAAAGTAATCGGAAAAGTAATGGTTACTTCTTTAAGTAATGTCCAATTACTTTTGCCGTCGAGTAATCAAGTAATCTAATCGAATACTTTTAGCCAAGAGTAATAGTAATTGTAATCGATTACTTTTTCTTAGTAACGTGTACAACACTGCATATACCGCACTATACTCTCGGACAGCTATTCCATGACAAGTGAAGAGCGCGCGCGCACAGCTTCGACAGATGCTCAAGATGCTCGAGCGCGCGTTCGCCCATAGCTTTGACTGCATAGCCGCAGAATGTTGTCCGCAAGTATTGTGCACTAACTGCGACTTTGCGTAACTGTAGCTAAGTGTGCCCGTGTAATACCCCTGTTACACGGGCATACTTAACCGCGGTTAACTCAGCTTAACTGCTGTTTCGCGGCACCACAGATGCCGCACTATACTCTCGGACAGCTATTCCATAACACGTGAAGAGCGCGCGTGCACTGCTTCGATAGATGCTCAAGATGCTCAAGCGCACGTTCGCCCATAGCTTTGACTGCATAGCCGCAGAATGTTGTCGGTAAGTATTGTGCGCTGACTGTGGCTTAGCGTAACCGCAGTTAAGTTTGCCCGTGTAACAGGGGTATAACAGGGGCATTACACGGGCGCACTTAACCGCGGTTAACTCAGCTTAGCTGCTGTGCCGCGGCACCACATATACCGCACTATACTCTCGGACAGCTATTCCATGACAAGTGAAGAGCGCGCGTGCACAGTTTCGACAGATGCTCAAGATGCTCGAGCGCACGTTCCCCCATAGCTTTGACTGCATAGCCGCAGAATGTTGTCCGCAAGTATTGTGCACTAACTGCGACTTTGCGTAACTGTAGTTAAGTGTGCCCGTGTAACAGGGGCATTACATGGGCACACTTAACCGCGGTTAACTCAGCTTAACTGCTGTTCTGCGGCACCACATATACCGCACTATACTCTCGGACAGCTATTCCATGACAAGTGAAGAGCGCGCGTGCACAGCTTCGACAGATGCTCAAGATGATCAAGCGCACGTTCGCCCATATATAATCTATAGCTTTGACTGCATAGCCGCAGAATGTTGTCGGCGAGTATTGTGCGCTAACTGTGGCTTAGCATAACTGCAGTGTGCCCGTGTAACAAGGGTATTACACCGTAACTGCAGTTAAGTGTGCCCGTTTGACTATAGACGATTGCAAGTAAAGCGACTGGCCGCCGCCATTTCTCTGCTCGTGCGGGAAAGCTCATGCAATTTCAAGCTTGCCAAAGCCATCTTCACGCGCACGTTACACGTGCTTGCACGCCTGGGTCACCAGTCGTGATGCCATGCTTGCAATTGTCTATAGGGGGTATTCACTGGCCGCCATATTTGAGGTCACTGTTTAGAGCGCATGCTCAGAACGAGCTCGCATTAATAGGCTGCCAAGACCGGCAATCTTGATTGTGCGGGGTGCACGCGTTGCAAAATAACTGAAAGCTCGCCATCAGCACGTGCTCAGCATCAGCGCACACAGATATGGCCGCCAGTGAATACACCCTATAAGGGGTATTCACTGGAGACCATATTTGAACGCGCTGTTCAGAGTGCGTGCTCAGAACGAGCTCAGATTAATAGGCTGCCAAGTGCGGCAATCTTGATGGTGTGGAATGCACGTTGCAAAAGAACTGTGGAAGCTCGCCGTCAGCACGCGCTCAGCAGTCGCGCACACTGCTATGGCCGCCAGTGAATACTCCTTATACATGGGTTGCACTGACGTAATTTGGTCCTCCTTTCTGGTGGCCGAACTTGCTCGAGCGTAGCCTTTAAGGCCTGTTCACACATACAGCGGAGCGCTACAAGCATAGCGCTAACCTCGCGCTAAGCGCGTGCTGACCGGAGCGTTCACCAGCTTTGTAATGCACCGCCAAAACTGTTGCTCGTGGCAGGCGATAAGTAGCTGACGGCACGTGAGGAGCGCTACATCAGCGCTTCGCTCCATGTGAGAACCGGCCTTTACTGTGCATATTCTACGAGCAGTACACGAGCGTCGCGAGCAAACGGAAACGAGTGAGCACAGCTTCATTATACTTCGTTTCACTTTATCTGCGAGCGAAGCCAAAGCTAGAAGCGCGAGACCAGCGCTTTTTGCGTTTCTGCCCAGCTCGCGCGCTCGAGCAAAGCCTGAAGGCACGGAGCTTTCGTGCTCGCGCTTCCAGCTTTGCCTTAGCTCGCACATAAGGTGAAACGAAGTATAACAGCAGGTTTTGGCCACCAGAAAGGAGGAAGGATATGACGTCACGTGCAACCCATGTATTGGCGACGTGATCGATCGAAAGCGTCGCAGTGGTCGGCCTTCCACGATTGGCCGAATGCTGACTTTGACGTCAGCAAAGGATTTCTCTTCGACGGAAATAAGAGTAGAACTTCGATTTTGACGGTGTTGTCGGTGTTGGTTTAAAAGCGCATTGATTTCCAGCTTCCACCATGCTAATTACAAACACCATCAAATTGTTGTTCAGAAGGTAATGACGTCACGAGAGGCAACCATAGGAGGGCGTTACCCAAACATCTCGCCGCTAATAGACAATCGCTAGCACGGAGTCTCACTGGTACCCCATGCGTTCAAGCTTGTGCAGCGTGCGCGTGAACGTCTTTCGCAAGCTCGTAAATGCGCGCACTTGCCCGCACGATCAGAGTCATGGCGGCGGCCCGATGCCCCGCTTGCAATCGTCTATGACGAATTAATCAGCCGCCATTTTTGTGTGTTTTGCTATAATGCGTGTGCTGAGAGCAAGCTGCCTCAACGTGGTTTCTTCACCATCAAATTTGATGTTTGTGGCAAACGACCTCTTTCTTTTCCCACTGCTCGCGCTAATGACCTCATCTAAATGCGAGAGGCTTCTCCGCCGTGTTCCAAAATGCACTCGATCGTACTCCAGGCTAAAGGCTCCTACGCACATTAACGTTTGAGAGCGTTTGAGTGCGTTTGACTGCGTTGCGGCCGCGAGAAACCAGGACATCCCTGCTTCTTATGTCGCGTTCCAAGATATTCCTCTATTTGGATTCTACGCTTCATATGAAGCACAAAAGTGCCGATGACTCGCTTTCGTTTCGCGACGCAACGCAGTCAAACGCACTCAAACGCTGTCAAACGCGAATGTGCGTAGGGGCCTTAAAGGGCCGCCCACACTAGCGAGAAAACGCGAAAACGACTGCGAGAAACCGGCACATCTGTCCTTCGTATGAAGCATGGAATCCAATTCAAGGAATCATCTTGGCACGCGATATAAGGAGCACGGATGTCCTGGTTTCTCGCAGTCGTTTTCGCGTTTTCTCGCTAGTGTGGGCGGCCCTTAAAAGGGTTTTGTACCTTTGCGTTCGAAAACCTACCCGCGTCCAGCGTCGCTCTTCTGTGTGTGCTATCACGTGACACGACCCGCCGGAGTAACTCGAATCGGTTTGTGTAAGATTTGGAACACAAGCTCTCGAAGATGGCACACAGAAGTTCTGCGTTGCCAGCGGGAGCTCTTGCCTTTTCTCTGAGCACGGATTAAGCACGCACCCTCAGGGGGGGGGGGGGGGGGGGGTAGGGGGAGGGGTTTCCGCAATCAATATACCGTATACGATCTAAGAGAAGTGCGTAATGTATTTATTTATTTATTTATTACACACTGCGGGCCTTTGAGTAGGCCCCTGCAGGTGTGGAGCACAGATCCAAGATGCATAAAAGAAAATAACAAAGCACAATCCAACGCACGTATACAGAGCGCACGATGTTTCCACGGTGTCCTTTATACACGGGCAATCCAACCTGTTGATTTCGAACGATGGCACGTCGACAGAATCTTCATACGTGCACCGTAACGCGCATTCTTGTCGCCGTTGCCTCAACTGCATACGAGACGTGAGAGGTGCACGAACACGGTGAAAGTTGTTGTTGTCGGTTCTGTTTCTCCTTTTCACAGCCGAGTTGTTGCTTTTTCACCCTTTGCAGAACCGCTGCCAGATGCGAAGCCACGTAAGCGCTGACCCAGCGTAATACTGCTGCGTTAGCGCGGTGCGCTCGTACATAGTACAAAAGGCACGATGTTCGGTGCATGATAGCATAATTTACGGATACGCCCCTCAAGCATGATCTCAGCTTGTTGGCTCCATACATGCGCATGCTTGAAACATGCATACGCAGAGGGTTTTTGCATGGCCAATGTGTACAAAAAAGGCCTCGGGCAGTGTCACCACACTGCCTGGGGCCTTAGATGTATGACCGCGGCCTTATGTTCCGTTGAATTCTCTTCACCATCAATGTACTTACTATTTGGGAGATAAATGAAAATCGAAGAAGTGATTATATTACTCTTTAAATTTTTTTTTCTCACGAACTCGAGGATGTTAGGGTAATTGTGAAAGCATATGTCGAGCGTTTGAGGTTGACTCTCACGTAACTTCAGCATAGAGAGAAACGCGCCGCAAATATATCTTGTTTGATCATTTTATACACTTCCACGTAAACGTCGAATTGCGGTCAGTTTCCTCTGGTTGGTATAGCTTTAGGTGCAAGCGCGCGTGCATCCGGCGCAGATCGACAATATGGCGACCGATGCGTCGCCACGTTCATCTGCGCTGCAGAGCCCGGTTCTCGGTACATCTAGTAATGAAATTACATGTAATCGATTAATCTTTGGATGAATTTTGTAATAATTTAAATACATTTATTAGAAAGGAATCGCGAGAGTAGTCCGAGGTCTTTTGGAAGTACTAAAATTACTCGCAACCGTTATTATTTTCCCCCTCAATTTTCAAAATGGCGTGCCCTTTGTTGGCGCAATTTTTCTTTCAAGAAATCCTCGAACCAGGTCTTTGACAGGATGATGTTTTTCCAAAATGAGTGGATGAAGAGCATAATTAGTTCAGAATTCGGTGATTGTAACTCAATATTGGACAGTATAAAAAAAAAATAATAAAAAAAAAAAAAGTTTTTTTAGGCGGCAGAAAAATCTGTCGTTTCGAAAATTGAGAGTAATCGGAAAATTAACGGTTACTTTTCGAAGTAACGGCCAACCACTTTTTCCTCGAGTAATCGAGTAATTTAATTGAATACTTTTAATCGAGAGCAATTGTAATTGTAATGGACTACTTTTTATGAGTAATGCGTACAATGGAAGAAAAAGTAAGTAAACAGGCGCAGTGACAGATGTTACACACTTGTCCGTCGTCTCCGTTTGTTTTTCACAAAAAAATGTGTAACGCGTACAAAACTGCCGCAAAGGTCGAACTTCCCCCATAGCCCACATTCTCTTTAACAGATCATGTTGCGCAGTTTCCAGAACATGACGCGACAAGGCGTCATTGCTGGGCGCGCAAGGTGTCCAAAAATGACAAAATGGTGTCGCGTGAATTCCCCTATAAGCAAACTCGTGCATGCGTGTCCAGATCGACAGAAGCATGAAGTGAGACTGTAACTTGAAGACTTTCGGTCGTAGGTTAAGTTTGTTAGCAAATGACAGTGAGATATACGTGTACACTCGCTCCATAACCTACCCTAAACTTCTTCATTTTTAAGAAATTTAGATTAAAGAATGTATTTTTAAGTGCTAAGATCCCCGATGAAAGTGTGACGGAACGGCAAGGAAGAAACTATTACAAAATGTGCAGCGCGTAGCTCAGAGGACAATGTGTTCAAAGGAGCGATAAAGTGAGAAGAAAACTACTCGATGAGTAAGTTAGATATGCGATGCCCGGCACACGTTTCCGATGGCTAGTCCCGAAGTGGCTACAGGTCACGTCACATTAGTCGGAGTGTCGTGCTGTAGGAGGTCGCGATCCTGGCGGTTGGCCGAAGACGTTCTGTCAAAAAAGACGAGCGAACGCCAGTGTCGCTGTCGTTGGCGTTCCAACCCGTTGTTGCAGAACCTTCCGTCGACTGTCTGGCTACAGAGCGACGTACACAACAGGACACACGTCTGCCGCTCCCACCTCCGCTGCGGTGACAACACCAGGATCGCGGCACACAGCGGCATGACACTTGAACAGCGAGGGCCCTACGAATCAAAACCACTTTGAGTAAATTTCAAAGATCCGTTTCGCATGCTCCGACACTAATTTAGCGCGAACTGTCAGCCGGGTGGTGGATTTGCGTTTTTGAAAAACAAAAAAATATATACTATATAGAAAAAAGAAGTATAGCTTAGTATGCCGTTCAGCCTTCTTGTGCCAATGTGAAAAGCGGTGTTGAGGACATTAGGGACACATAATTCAACAGAAACAGCAAAGAAGATGAAGAATATAATGCTGATTTTGTTCTCGTTTTCTGGTTTCCCTAAGAAAATGGTCCAATGACCCACAGGAACGCTTTTTTTGCTCGAGGGACATTTTTGTTCCTTAGTTGTAGCTTTTAGTTAAGGCAACTTTCCTAAGTGATATATATATATATATATATATATATATATATATATATATATATATATATATATATATATAAAGAGTGGCGAATGTTGACAAATGCTTCCGTTGATATATAGGCAAAAGTAATGTGCGCAGATACAGCAGCCGTAGGATGATAAAAATAAAATTCTAATTTACTGGCGCAAAAAGTCACGCAAGAAAAAAGGGTGAAGTGCCGAAAAAAAGTTGTATTAGTTTACGGGAATGATGAAGACTAGGCACAAGAACGCGAATTACGCGGGAAACAAACTTTTAAAAAGGACGGAGTAAAAGGACGGAAAAATTGCTAAAATTGTTAATTGTTAAAAAAAAAGTTAAAACACAAGAACTTACAAATATAAATTGTTAAATGAAAAATAAAATAACGAATTCAAAATAAAAAAAATGAATAAAAACAAGAAAGGGGCCTGACGTCCGTCGACGTTTCGGCAGTGGCACTGCCTTCTTCAGGACGGGTCCTGTCCTGTTCTTCAGGACAGGACGGGCCCGTCCTGAAGAAGGCCGTGCCACTGCCGAAACGTCGACGGACGTCAGGCCCCTTTCTTATTTTTATTCATTTTTTTTTATTTTGAATTCGTTATTTTATTTTTTATTTAACAATTTATATTTGTAAGTTCTTGTGTTTAACTTTGACTTTTACTCCGTCCTTTTTAAAAGTTTGTTTCCCGCGTAATTAGCGTTCTTGTGCCTAGTCTTCATCATTCCCGTAAACTAATACAACTTTTTTTCGGCACTTCACCCTTTTTTCTTGCGTGACTTTTTTCGCCATTAAATTAGAATTTTATTTTTATCATCCTACGGCTGCTGTATCTGCGCACATTAATTTTGCCTATATATATATATATATATATATATATATATATATATATATATATATATTATATATATATATATATATATATATATATATATATATATATATATATATATATATATATATATATATACATACAGGGTGTTTTTTTTAAGCTTAACAGAATTGTTTTAGAAAAACCATGAAAGCTAGATTAATGCGGTTTGCGCAGGGGAATTATATGGCCAGAGGGACATAGTATAGGGGGCTAATCGTAACGATCAGTTGGCTAATTAGTTAGAATTCGTTAATTCACTTTTTAATTAATTAAAATAGACATATAGTTCCCATTAGAAACTTGTTCAGCCTCATCGAAAACCCCTAAATCAGTCATTTTCAGAAAGACTTTGAGCGCGTGAGAAGCGTAGTAGCGCACTAAAGTTACCACTCGTGGAGCAGGCACAAGGCTAGCGGTTCCGGTAAGGCGCCCGCGCAATTTTTCCGTCTGTTATCTAGGCCCAGCCTTGTACTTGCTCCACGAGTGGTAACTTTAGTACACTACTACGCTTCTCACGCGCCCAAAGTCTTTCTGAAAATTACTGATTTAGTGGTTTTCGATGACGCTGAGCAAGTTTCTAATTGAAACTATATGTCTATTTTTATTAATTAAAAAGTTAATTAACGAAATTTAACTAATTAGCCGACTGATCGTTACGATTAGCCCCCTATACTATGTCCCCCGGGCCCCTGACCGTATAATTCACCTGCGCAGACCGCATTAATATATATATATATATATATATATATATATATATATATATATATATATATATATGGGTGGTTTCATCTCAAATCGTGCAGGCAAAAAGGGTCGAATTTTTAATTTCGCTGAAAAAAATATATGTTATGGCGTCGTCTCTAAAAACACAGTAGCCACAAACCCGCAAGTTCGTCGGATATTTGGTTCTCGACTTACGAATTTTAAAAGAGGCCGCGGCGAAAAGCAGTGTTTTTCACCTACGTCGTGGGTCGGATGTGTCGCTCGATCTCCCGTCGTGGATTTTCAGTCCACATTATATTTACTTTTTTCAAGCACTCTGTAGACACAGATAAAACGCTCTAATACCATGAAATAATTTTAGTCGTTTTGCTTTTTTTCTGTAAAAATGTCAAAAACGCCCCCTTGGTCAATTGTTGACGAAATTTGACAATTAAATACTGGCGATCTACTTGAGTTACATCAATATTTTTTATGTCCATGGAGAGCCCAAAACACGCTCTTTATAGATATTATAAAATCATTTAGCTGTATTAAATATCCTTTGCGGGACGTTTACGTTAATGTTATGCGAAAACCAAAAAGTACCAATTTTAAGATCGATTTTCTCAAAAAACCCATTTTTATTTTTTTTTAATTTTTTGTTAAAATGTAGATATGATAGTTGTCTACTCGAGAAGCAAGTCGAGAAAGTGTATATTTTGTTTGTATGTTCTATATTTAAGCCTCAATATCGGAAAAAGACGTCTTCGTTTTGCAAGACCTAAGTCAGACAAAAAAAGACGTGCGCTTCTATGAATTGTAAAAAAAGTTTTCTTGAATTTTCGTCTGCGTTTCGTAATCACTTATAAACGCATTTTGTGGTATTGAATAGTTATTTATGTTTTGAAAAGAGCGGGAAATCACGAGAAACATATCTAATCAAATCAGCAGGCCTAGTAGGCCTTCAATATCGAAGAGGCACAGACGTTGTATTTTTTCGATTTATAAAACTTTCACAGTAAACTACCATGACTAGCTATTAGCTGTCATATTACTAAGACATAAAAAATCACCACATCATTGATCTATTATATACCATTCTTTCCGAAACCAAACGCTAGGGTTTGTTCATCGCACATCGCACAGATCACCAGGGAATGGCCTTTCACTTCCGTAATACACAAAAGTGATGACACAAAAACGATCCGAAACACACGGAGAGATTGTCACGGAGAAGGGTAGGGAATAAAAATAAATAAATAAGAATAAAATTACCCAACTCCGATCTTAACGAAAATTGCGGTAAAAAAATAAAAGATTTAGGTTCGAGCGGTGGCAAGGCGATAGGTCCACGCCTGGTGGAGAGTCAGACAAAGAAGTTAACGACACGTAAAGGAAAAAAAAAAAAAATTAATGAAGACAGAAAAACTCAGCCGCACGCGGCAAGAATAAAAACCAACTCCTCCGGGCATTCCCTAAACGGGACACAACCAAATGCGTGCGAACACGCTCTCTACAGCACCGTCAGGCCGCTACGCCATGAAGAAATAAACCAAACAAGTAAACAATGCGAACAAACAGTTAGTAACGAAACATAAAAAAAAAAGTTCAGCAGAACCGCACCCGAGAAACAAAGTTCAGCGGAGTAAAGAAACACTCACGAAATAGAATAAAAAAAAGTCTTAACTGACCGACACCGAGTTCAGACCCACGACACTGAAGCCTGGCAGGATGATGGCGTCCAGATGATGCTCGAATCTATTCTTCACTCTGTTCCGCACATCCGTCGAGGCTGTGCGGAACAAAATCAAGAATAGTTTCAAGCAGCGGTGCGCCAGAAGGTAACCGAGACGTAACATGCCTCGAGCTTCATATCGTGAGAGGAGCTTTCGAGGTAGTTACTGCATGCAGTTACTCAAACTTTCTCTTTTCCCTTCCTTTTTTCAAAAGAACACGTCAGCCGGCGCTAACGTTTCATCTCGGGAGAAGACCACTCTTCACAAACGGTTATAGTTGACAAGGAGGCTGACTTCGACCCAACTAGTCTCCGGGCAGAATAGACACAAGTATATTTACCAACACGCTAGTTTTTGATGCTAGTCTCCGGGCTTTGCTGTTTACAAAAGAGATAACCCTTCGGTGCTATCGGATTTCCGCGGAGGGAGATAGAGTACAAAAAATTGAAAGAATAAAACACGGAGGACAAGCACAGGACAACCACTTTGCAGAGCACGGCCATTTCTAGGATAGGGCGTTCGAAGCTTGGGCAAATACGCGGTATCGTTTCACGCGTGCACGGATGGCTGGTTTCAAAATTTTCCCACATCCCTAACGAAACCGGCCCATCTTCGTGTGCGTGCCCGCGCCGCCGGTTTTAGCTCGCACGCGGCGTTGTTTTGGCAGGCAGAACTGTTGTTGACCGTCGATATTGTAAGGCCGTGGTGTTCTCATCCTCCCAGGCAACAGTTCCTTTGCTTTCCCTTCTGCAATACTCTGACTGACTGACTCCTCCTGGGAGGCCGTCACTGTTTGCCGCGTCAACGACACATTCGTACCATTTCACTCCTCGTGACACAGGGTGCGCTGCTCGCTTTACTGTCACGGGCCGTCCTATCTAACACAACGAGCGCGAAAGGTCGTGGTCATCTGCTGGTTTCGAAAGGGCGGGACGTTAATATAGGCCAATGAAGGCCCCGAATCAATACGACGTCTGCCGATTTCTATACATTAAAAATTTACGACGCCTGCTGGTCTGTTAAGAAGTGTCGCTTTCTCTTTTGAATTGCTCCAATGTAGCTTGCCGCCTATAATAAAATTTAAATGATCAATAAATATAACAGAGTGGAACTACTGTATTTCATTTTTACGTGGGAGCTTTAAAAAAAATGCAAAAATATTTCAAAGTTTGTGAAGACGCGCAATTCGCAAGCCCCTTTTAAGCCGTAAAAACACATTTTTTGTACGATATTGATGCTAAAACATAGAACATACAAACAAAATATACACTTTCTCGACTTGCTTTTCGAGTAGACAACTATCATATCTACATTTTAACAAAAAATAAAAAAAATAAAAAATGGGTTTTTTGAGAAAATTGCTCTTAAAATTGGTACTTTTTGGTTTTCGCATAACATTAACGTAAACGTCCCGCTAAGGATATATAATACAGCTAAATCATTTTATAATATCTATAAAGAGCGTGTTTGGGGCTCTCCATAGACATTAAAAATATTGATGTAACCCAAGTAGATCGCCAGTATTTAATTGTCAAAGTTCGTCAACAATTGACCGAGGGGGTGTTTTTGACATTTTTGCAGAAAAAAAGCAAAACGCCTAAAATTATTTCATGGTAATATAGCGTTTTACCTGTGCCCACAGAGTGCTTGAAAAAAGTTAATATAATGTGAACTGAAAATCCACGACGGGAGATCGAGCGAAACATCCGACCCACGACGGATGTGAAAAACACTGCTTTCCGCCGCGGCCTCTTTTAAAATTCGTAAGTCGAGAACAAAAAATCCGACGGACTTGCGATTTGTGGCTACTGAGTTTTTAGAGACGACGCCATAACATATATTTTTTTCAGCGAAATTAAAAATTCGACCCTTTTTGCCTGCACGATTTGAGATTAAACCACCCATATATATATATATATATATATATATATATATGTATATATATATATAACAAAAATCTATCGCTCATCCGCAATTGATCTCCGAGATTTATTTAAAGCGGGTTCGATCCGTTGGGACCACGCTCTATGACGTCATCGCGCGAAATATCCTGGGACCGCATTTGACGACGCGGTAAACAGGCCAATCAGAGGCGCGCTCCGGGCGCCACAGTTCGAGCCGAATTCAACGAAGGCGAGCAGAAGCGACCAGTGCGCCGTTGGGACTCGTGGTGCGATCGCCGTCCCCGGTTGCGCAAACGCGCTGCCCTTTTGTGCGCTACTTATCCGGTGGCGTCACTGGGTCGTTGTCGGCGAAGGAGCCGATCCAAAGTGTTTACGCGCCGCTGGTTTGGACGACGTTGCGTCCGACCGGCAAGAACAAGTTAATACCGAGAAAGTGTTTGTGACCTCGTTCCGCATAATGCCCAGTCGTGACCTCGTGTGCGCTAACGTAATTTTCCTGGCCGGATACACAGGTTCCGAAGTCTGCGTACGTGGTTCTTAGACTCCTTTTCACCTCGTAAATGAACCACAGAAGATGCTAGGAGCCCGCAAACCAAGTCCAGTGCCGCGTGAGTGTCACCGTCACGTGACCTTCGGGAGGAGCGGAGCGAAGCGCGGAATGCCAGATACGTTCATTACTTCTCTGTTTTGGTTGGGATGGCTCCCTCCACTGCGGTCTATCGTATGATGGCAAACGGAGTACACGACGATTCGGAGTGTTGTTTTGACCAGTTATTCACTGTAGTGCCTATTTTGTTGTAGCAGAATATTCACCTTGACGGTGGTTGTTGTATAGCTGATATACTATATGGACCACGGTATCCTGCTATGATCCCGACGTTTAGATCTAGCTACCTTGTACGAACATGAAGCCGCTTTGTTTTTACTGTTATAGATGATTGCAAGTAAGGCGATTGGCCGCCGCCATTTCTCTGCTCGTGCGGACAAGCCCGTGCAATTGCAAGCTTGCCAAAGCTATGTTCACGCGCGAGCTGCACGTGCTTGCACGCATGGGGCACCAGTCTGGAAGTAATGCTTGCAAAAGACACTTTTCGAAATTCAGTCTGACCACTTCGATAACTATCATCATCTAAGTGTAGATTATCTGTACACCCGTGAGCTATATGACGGTGAACAGCCCTCTTCTTGTTTTTGACGCTCCCGCAAGTTTTGGAATAACCTCTGTTCCAGAAGAGGGCTAGAACGCAAAGTTTAGACCCTTTGCCACGGACCATTTGAGACGTTGAGAGTTAATATAGTTTTAGGGAGCCGTAAAACAGGCAAGAAACCAGGTAAGGTGCTCACCTTCATATTGCCGGCGGGTGTACATGCTAATGGCGGCCTTTGATGGCTGGTGAAGCAAGAATTGGAGGACGGGCACGGACGCGGAGACTGAACATTCCAGACGCCGCTGTATTGTTGTTCAATGTTACCGTGATTAGCCTTATAGGCTTCTACGCGCTACGTTTTTGAGGGTGTCATGTAAATTTTCGGAATGCTCAGCTTCAATACGCCCCAGACAGCTCATGGCAATAAAATGCAACGAATTCTATCATGTTTTACTCAACTAAGCGTCTTGAACAGAGTGGTAGTGTCTTAACACCATAGAAACTGAAACAAATAGAGAAATAACTGTACATCGAAGAACACCGAAACTTTCGTACGTTTGTCGTTGAATGATATGCACTAGATTTTCACCTCCAGCATACACGAGTTTACACTGATATCTTAACCACTAGATGGCACTGCATTTGTGAAAGGGTCTTTCATTTCATTTCATTTCATTTCATTTATTATTCCCTCAGGGCCCGAAGGAATTTCAGAGGGGAGTGGGTGGTTAACACATAAAAGTAACATAGTTGAGTGAAGCAAAAAAAAAAAAAAAATAACACGCGCTACGCAACATCTGTTAAAAAGTTGGTAATAACATTTTTAAAATCAACAGTGTTAGTTATTGAGACTATATGTGCGGGAAGGCGATTCCAATCAATGGAGGTCTGGGGTAGAAAAGAGGCATTAAAAGTGGAGGTGCTGCAATGGGGAATCCCTACCTTTAGGTCATGGTCTAGACGTGATGATATGTACGATGGTTCTAAAAACAATGAATCTTGCGAAATAAGCATAGACGAGATATTTTTTTTTTGTTGGAAAGAGAGATCAGGCAAGGAGAGGGACGATTTCATGAAAGTTACACTGACTGTACGATGATAGTTCGAAAGTATGAAACGGGCAGAACGATTCTGAATAGATTCGACAGCTGATGCAAGGGTGATACCGGGGCTCCAGATAGGAGCTGCATATTCAAGTTTAGGACGAACTAGGATTGTCTATGTGGAGCGAATTTTCGTCTGCTTCTTGGACAGGGGTTGCGGTGACGTCAGAACGACGAGCTCTTCTTGACTGATTGAAAAAAAATAGTGGGTAGACCTCAAAGCATCTAGCATTGTGGTTATACCCACTATCCTTCTAATAAAAGCCAATCAGAACTCGGCGTCGTTCTGACGTCGCCGCAAACCCTGCGCAAGGAGCAGACGACTTGCTCTCCGCGTAGCTACCAGTTACCAAAATTTGCATCAATGGTACAGCTGCATAGCGGTTAACGCCGAACGGGAGCCTCTGTCCCCGCTTCCTCCCCAGTCGCGGGAATAGCTTTCTTTGCGATAGCGAGTTGCCGCGAGGAAAGACACTGTATGACCGGGGCCACAGACGAGGTTTCTGCTACTTGCCCTTTCTCAGGGGCCGTGAGCCCATGATCCACGGTCCAGTCTTTTCTTCTGTGTTGCATAGAAGAAATTAAAAAGAAAAGCTTAACGCATTTCGAGACGACTTTGTGTTGTTTTTGTTCGCTCCTTTCTTTACCTTGTTTGATACTAACGGTCTTTTCCACTTTATTCAGTTGCAAATGTTTTAGACTTCTGCTGTAATGGACTCGTCTGTTAATCGGTAGCCCTCTTTCCTGTCAGCTGAGAAAGGGGAATAAGATAGCTCTAGAGGAAAGGATAGTGAATGTCGCAAGAAAGAAGGAAAATATTTGGACTGTAATTAACCGTTATCGATCAAACGAGAGGCTGTCATGAGTGATTAACGCACATGTGTTACCGTGGCCCGGCTTTGAACTGCACTTTGACCTTGTCGAATATGGTGGCGATAACTTCCCTGCTCGCTGCAAACACTGCAAGAGCTAGTATACGCAGGCGGGAGGCCCACTTCCTCCAACCTTCACAAGCACCTCGGGGTGAGTTTCCACTTTCATTTCTGGACATTACCGCTAGGCATGGAGACGGAAAGATGGAAGGCTGAAACCTCGACACCGCTCTCCAGCCTCAACGACTTTTGAATCATTTGTAAAGCTTTTTACGCCTGAATACTGCACTGTCGTCCAGCGCATCCGTTGAGCGCCTCGTTAGCAAGGAAAATGGTGTGCATCTCAAGAGGAAAGTTAAGTGATGAGAACTTTGAAAAGTGTTTGCGCATGCGTTACATGAACTAAATAATTTATTATTTCGTCCATCCTCTATCGAAGCATCAAACGCTTTGATTGAACAAGGTCGTGCGACCGGTAATAATATATCTCTCAAAAAATGAAATGAAAGTTTTCTGAGAGTTCTAAATAAATATAAATCGTAGTCATCGTGTGTTGTCATCAATGTCTTCATCGCTAGATTAAAAACAAACAAACAAAAAAACGAAAGTATCTTGAAAGTAACGAAGTTACTATGACGAAGTCACTGTAACTGTAACGCGTTACATTTATTCTTAAGTACCCGTAACTGTAACTTAAATTCATTTTGACAAACTATTTGTAACTGAAACTAATTATTTTTTAAGAGTAACTTACCCAAGACTGGTTCGGAACGACCCTTCCGAACCTTCGAAGATTTGAATGGACAAAAATGGTGATCGCCATGGCAACTGATACAAATCAGCCAATCACCATCCGAGGTTTGGTCGTCTGTATGATGGTATTTCCTTGTGTCTGGATAGCAGGCAGGAAAGGCAATGGCGCTACTTTCTCCGGTTCCAGTGACTTTAGACCGGAAGAGTTTGGACGCGCTATCGAAGGAACGATGGCCGAACGGTAACTACGCAGTTATTTGTTTTTACGAGACCCAGCACCTTCTGCGTTAACACGTTGGAACTTGTAGAAACAAAAAAAAATTATTATTATTATTAAACGTGTCTTTATTGAAGGGTTCTCTCTAATTACATGTCCACTGACATAAACTACGGGCTCGCACCAGTGCCAAAGAAACGCCGCAGAGAACTGTTGAGACGGAGAAATCACACCGGCGCAAAACCAACCCAGCTCAGTCTCTCGTCGTTCAGGGAAACACATAGTGAGCATTGTTAGCATTTTGACAGTAAAGCTTTAGGTAGTAAAGCAGACTACTTGAAATTGAAGCACCAGAAAAGTCGAGACTCAATGGTGGCCAACGTTTCTTTACGATGTACTTCATTGAACAAATTGCTTTTTGGGAGTACTAACCCAGAATACTTCGCAGATAAGAACTACTGGGCATGCCCGAACCTCGTTCCGCAGTCCAGTAGACAAAAGATGGCAGTGAGCTGAAGGTGATTATTGAAATGGCCTGTTATAGTGTATAGTCGAGTCACTAAATGAGCTGCGCTTAGAGTATCGGAACTCCGTTCCCTGACATTGTTGTGGACGCCGCCATTTTGGCTCGTATGCAGAGCAGGTACAACTGCCGTTCGTCATGATTCAAAAGTGCGACTTCCTTAGCATTAGATTCGGTGTTAAAAAGGTTACGCAATATTGCTTTGCTCTGCCGCGAACTGTTTAAACATTTGTGGAGGGCGCAAAAGCGTTTCCTGTGATTTCACATAAAGCTTCAGATAACTGGCAAACATGGTTTTAAGACACAATGTGGCCAAGTGTCGTTACTCTGAAGCGTAGCTTAATTAGTGACACTAGTGTATATGTACCATATAGCTCACGTTATTTTGCAGACAAGAGGAGCAATTTATATAGAACTGAGCTTATTTTAAGAACACATCCTCGCGATATTATCAGTGATGCGCACTTGAGAATCAGCCACGCGATGTGGTGTATAATCTCCCGCAGGGAAAGAGCATTCTCTGCTCGCAATATACCAAGGTTGTACCGATTACTTACAATCTCCAACAATCTACGCGTCTTTTGTTTGGGGTCGACGTTAGGATTCGTTTGCGCCGAAGCGCAAGGTATATGTGGGCGTCGTTCTGAGGTGAAAAGAAGCGGAAAGCGACGACGACGATAGCAGCCACGAGAACTGTGCAAATAGCAACAGCTGGGACGAGGCGGCCTCGGCAGACGCGGCTTGGGCGACCGTGACATCGCTCTCGTCTGCTCGCCGGCGGCTATTATGTTGAAGGAGTCGCGCCCACGGTCACACAGCAGTTGCTTCCCGATCCGTTTGTCTCTCCTCTTATTTTTTATTTTTTGACCGAGGATCGCCGACGCGTATCTCAGAACTTCAGAAACTCTCGAGGCAGTAATTGCTCCTGTGGATCAATGTAATCCTCAGGCAGCGTTTTTAGCGACCCTGAGATTCTTACGGCTACGAGAAGTATAAGCAAAGTAAAAAAAGTGGGCACGCGCGTACTCGGTTAGCGTCCGGGGGCGGAGACAGTATGTGCCAGGGTGACGTGTATATATATATATATATATATAAAGTGGTGAAGGTTTACAAATACCTACCGTTGATATATAGGCAAAAGTAAGGTGCGCAGACGCAGTAGCCGTGCGATGATAAAAAAAGATTCTAATTTAATGACGAATTTAAGAAACAAAGTCACACAAGAAGAAAGAGTAAAGTGCTAAAAATGAAAAGTTGTTGTTTACAAGAACAATCAAGGCTAGACACAAGAACACTAGATACGCGGAGGGTAAACTTAAAAATGACGGAATAAAAGTCAAAGTTTAACACAAGACTTACAAAAATAAATTGTTAAATGGAAGATAGAACAAGGAAATGTACTCTTTTTCTTGTGTGTGACTTTTTTTTGTTAAATTCGCCATTAAATTAGATTTCTTATTTTTATCATCCTACGGCTGCTGTGTTCGCGCACGTTACTTTTTCCTATATATATACATACATAAGAGTTATTTAGTTTCTTTTTTCCGTTATTATTCCAAAAAAAGAACAAAAAAAAAACATTGTGGTCGTTACGCGCGGCAACACGTAACGCCCACAAAATGAGGCTGATTTCACAGAGCAGCCGGCTAGAAGCAGCGTCCAGACTTACCCCTCTGTCTTGCATCCCTTAGTTCTTCTTTTCAATTAGCCTATTCAATGGCACCGTAACAATCCAACTCAAATCAGCCTTCCGCAAGCTTCTCATTTCCGTCAATCCGTTGTGTCATGAAAAACGGTGATCGCGCTGTTGATGCAGCTAAGGCAAGGGCGCAGGAGAGCTGGAATGCGACGACCGTGGCGAAACAGCGGAGGCCACGACCTTCTCCTCTCTCGAACAATTCATTGCTTTTATGCGGTGTTTTTTGTTTGTTTTCTAAAGCCGCGGTCACGCTATCTAATACACATTACACAAAATACAGTAGGCAGACACGGCCTGAGGTATTTTTTGTACGGCAGTCTTGACACATTGCTCTTACAAAAAGCTGTCTGCAGATATGTTGGGAGCGTACAGATAAGTATGAAGAAAACGTGATTCGAAGATGCTTGGGGCGCAGATAATTTTTTTTTTCATCGTGTATGCAATGAGCACCGTGTCCGGTGTACGATGTACGAGCAGGGCGACTGCGGCTTAATAAAGTAAAAGGAAAAAAAGTAACAGAAGATGTTGGACTGTATGCAATGCCGGCCCACTCCGTTGCAGTAAAATGGGCCCTCGTTTCGTGATCGCCGCTTGTTCGGTTAATGGAAGTGCCTCTGTCGACGCTAAGTAATATACATATATGTAGAGTATGTAGATGGTCGAGCGTGTTGGTTTCTAATTTACGATACCGAAAGAGGGACATTGAAGACAAACAGAATGTATTGTCTGTTTGTTTTCAATGTCCCTCTTTTGTTATCGTAAAATAATCTACAGATATTTGACTTTTTCTCCCGAGGGATCAAGGGGTATCGGTGGCCGAATGGGATAGCCCGCACCAGCTCGGAGCACGTGGAGCGAAATCACGCGCTGCAGAACTAAAGGGATCTTGAGTTCAATCCCCTCACCTGCCCGTTTCGATCTGGACGAGCATCGTACCGGTGTGCGGTCGTGTATCACTACTGCGTGGTGCACGTTAAAGACCCCATGGCTAGCGGTTGTACTGCACTGATTAAATTGCTCATCTACAGCTGAGACACCAGACGCCCACTAAGGCAGACTAACTTCCGGCTGTATAAACATGCACAAAACATAATCGGTGTATGTTTATACACCCGGAAGTTAGTCAGCCTCAGTGGGCGTCTGGTGTCTCAGCTGTAGGCGAGCAATTCAACCAGTGCAGTACAACCGCTAGCCTGGGGTCTTTAAAGTGCACCACTCAGTAGTGATACATAACCGCACACCGGTACGATGCTCGTCCAGATCAAAACGGGCAGGGGTGGGGATTGAGCCCAGGATCCATGGGTTCTGCAGTGCGAGCTTTCGCTCCACGTGCTCCGAGTTGGTGTGCGTTGACCTACTTGGCCACCGATTCCCTTATAAACATACACGCAACATTAGGGACTTTTAGCAAAACGTTGCCCTGTTCCGCGTACCGCACTACCGGAGTCTTTGAAGCATGCTTTTAAGCGCGCGCTCCACGGTCACGCGTTATCACTCGGGCGCGCGCTTAAAAGTATGATTCAAAGGCGCAGGCAGTGCGATACGCGTAACACGGTAACGGTTTGCTAAAAGTCCTTATGACGGATCGGTTACCGAGTGCGTTGACGTGCCGCAGCTCGGAGCACGCGTAGCGGAAGCTCGCGCTGCAGAACTCAGAGATCCTCCTGCGCTCAGTCTTCGCCTCTGCCCGTTTCGGTCTGGATTATGTATTTATACATACTACCGGCAGCCATGGGGCCTGCCAAGGTAGGAGGTACAAAGTGTAAAGTTCACAACCTGAGCATCGTAACGGCGTGCAGTCCTGTGTCACTAATGCGTGATGCACGTAAACGACTTCAGGCTTAGCACTGGTTAAGCTTAGCACTGGCTAAGCTTAACTAATTCACCTACTAAAATCAGCAAATATACGAGGGGCGTTCATAAAGTTCATAAAGCTCATAAAGTTCGTATTATCGGCACAGAGAATTAAAAAAAAAAAAAAAAACAGAACAAAACAGGCATCAACATGAGCGCGCGTCCCTTTAGTTTCCGCACAGTGTAAACATCGCATGCTATTGTAGCTCGGAACGCCGCTAGGGAGTCTAAACAAAAATGGCACCGCCCATTGGTACCAAGCACATGCAGTGATCCGTTTTCTCCATTTGAAGGGAAGCAATGCCAAGGATATTCCTTCCAACCTGGGAGCGTTGTTCGGGGACAACGCCCCAGTTTATGACACTTTGGTTAAAAGGCGGAGACGCTTCCAGTGTGGCCAAATAAGAGGAAAGCATTTCAAGGACGGCGACAAAGTGATTGCTGAAGTGGAGCAATTTCTGAACTCTCAAAACGAGGAGTTCTATAACAATGGCCTCCGGCATGTGGTGCATCTCTAGAAAAAGTGGGTAACGTTTGGTAGCGAATATGTAGAGAAAGTGTCAACTCCTACTCGAGTTTGATTGCTGAATCTCTATTCCTTTGTGACAATGATACGAACTTTCTGAACGCCCCTCGTATACCCAACCGTCTTACACGTTTCGTATAGTATAATTTGATTTTGGTTTTAAATTCTCACAAGTCAACTGGCATTCGCGAGCGAGCCCCATCCCTGGACGGAATGGGGCTCGGACGATTGGTGGGTAGAGCTAAAGCTATATACGCCCTTTATTGTTTGGCAACAAATTCGGTGGCGCCATTTATTGGGTAGCCCCGCCACACTTCGAGTTCACGTATATTTTTTAATTGTTTACTCATCGTTCTTTTATCGTAAGAGATAGCGTGTATATTTGATTTCGCAAATACTGCGAAACCCGCCGTCTAGTTCAGAACCGGAAGTGGTTGGGACTATTTGCGCCACCACGTTTCACCTCACGCGAGAAAGAGCGAAGAGCTACCCTTTTCTCTACTGCATTCATCGAACGCATTGGAATGCGAAAACCCAACTTCGGACGCCGGCATTCCCGTTCTAACCCGTTCGACCAGTGCAGTGAAGACTAAGCTTGAGGTCTACCCACTAATTATTCCAATCAGAGCTCGGCGATCCCACGTCTTCGCGCGCTCTAGCCTCCTCCTCTCCTTCAGTTTCTTGGCGCATAGGATTACTTCTAACCTCTTTATGAGTAATGCGGCGGCATTTAGAACCACCGCCTGGAAAAGGCATACAATGAGTTCTTGGGCGTTTTCTGCGTTAACAGATGTCAAGAACAACTGTGACCCATTATGTGTAGCTTCGCTTTACTGGGCATCACTCTTAACTAAAAAAGAAAAAGACGTTAAAGGATGTTTGCTCTTCTGTGGCGTTAGATTAATAGTGGGTGCGTACAAAATTATGTAGTGACGCCAGTCCTCCCTGATAGTTTACGTTCTTATGTTGTAACAAACTTATGGCGTTTCGTCAAACCCACGTGTAGTGGAAGGACACGTAAGTCTCCATAAATCAAGGAGGACATATAGTTTTGAATTTTTATAAAGCTTGGCGTGCGCGCCCTGATGTTCCACGAATCTGCTACGTGGTTCTTTCGAGGAAGACACGATTCCAAGAAGACGCAAAAGAGATTTATTGCCCCGACTAGCTTCACTAAATAGCTCTGACGCCGTGCCTCCATGAGACGACGAGAAGAAGCAATACCTTTCGTAACAGACAGCCTTCATTATAACGACAACAGAGTATCCTGAACCTAATTCGAGTTTTATCATGCGCTGTCCTTAAGAAGCACGGAATGCGAGTGCGATTAGGAGAGCCCTCATAGGGGGGCGTGCCGTGTGTGCATGAAGGCTCCCAGTGCGACGTTCTCTCCCAATAAGTACCCGCGAAGTAAAAAAAAAAATAGTAAACACTTACGCTACCCGTAAGGTGAAACACTGCGACAGCTGAGGTGTCATTTCGGAGACGATGGACCGAATGAACGGTGAAGGTGCGAGCACGCACCATAAAGTCCGCATTAGCGTTTCATATTAAACCGAGTACGAAACTTCCATATCGTTGGAGCAACTAGAGCAACTAGAGTGCAATTCGTGAACCTGTTAAACAATTTTATTTGACACAAACTAGAGCTGCCTTGTGGTAATTGAAGAACACTTTGAAAAACGCGTTCCCAAGTTTGAAATCCAGGGAACGACGAAAGTGCATATGTATGCATGAACCATTCCCTATCATTGGTGTGACTGCCTGAACGTCTTATGCAATGTTATCGGACACAAACTAACACCGCCTTGTGGTCACTGAAGAACACTTCCAATGATCGCGCACTCAAGTTTCAAGCGTGTCGCTCCAGCTAATTTCACGCTCTAGCTGGTTTCGCCGCGGCTTAACGCCCAACTATACTTTGTCTCATCCTACGATGGACTAAAGGCCAAAGCCACGGGCCGCCAGGTCCAATCACGTTCCACGCTACACTATGATGCGCTTAACACTGATTAGGCGTGGACGAATAATGTTCAAATCCAAAAGCGCAACATCATTTTTATAGCTTCGACGCTGCAAAGAGCCTATATGTTGTGGCTTTCTTTGCGATGTAAAATTGTTGAGTCACTCAGTGCTCTTCGATTCGAACCACTGTCCACCCGTCCCTTCATCAGTGATTCGAGAAGCGGGCACCGATACGGTCATCGAAGCGAAATACCGCACAATTTCTAAGTGGATCGTGATTGGATCTGGCGGTCCGTAGCTTTGGCCTTTAGTCCATCGCAGGGTGAGACGAAGTATAGCTTGATCGGTTTTATCGCCCGAGAACCTTTGCGGCATAATTAGCGAAAACGCTTTGTTTTTAATCGTCTCCTTTATCAGCAGTCTCACGTTTAAGTTTCTACGTGCCGTCATGGTGTCACGTGACGACGTCCTGTCACATGACGTCTGAATGTCACGTGACGTCATGACATCACGTGACTGATCACAGTGCCACCTGACGTCATTAAGTCGCGTGGCGTCACTGTGCAACGTGGCTTGGACGTGTCAATGTCACGTCATGGCGTCAGGCGACGCCAGGAAACAGGTGACGTGATGCGCGGCGTGACGTCAGAGTCGTGTCGAGCGGCGTGACGTCAATGCGGGGTCTTTGGACGAAGTGCCGAAAATTGCCCGCGTCGATATGGAACGCGGTCGGCGGCGCAAAACCCGCGAAGTGTCCCACATACTGCTATACGGCGGGCAAGTGCCCTAAAATGCGTTTCTGGCGCATCTGAGCGCAAGGGGAGGCGGACCAATCAAAGGGCAGCGTAGAGAACGTGCAGGCACCGCGCGGTGACGAGGCAGCAAAGCGCGCGCCGTCATCGGTTGATGTCGGGGCGGAATTGAAAGCCCATGGTCGCATCTCGAGGGCAAACAAACGCGCGAGGTGCGCCAAGAGCAGGCGAACTTGCACGCCGTAGTGGCACGTGCAAGTCATTCCATAAGATATAGCGAACGTGGGAGCACAGCCAACGCTAGGAGCCGACGAGCCAATCAAACAGCGTCAAAATTGTAACGTCACTTCGCTCATCACTTTTTTCTGCGGGTGTGGTTTTGCCTTCTAATCCAACCAAACACATAAAGTGTGCCATGACGTTGCGGTTTTCGTCCTATATTGTGCAGGGATTCCACAGCTGGCAACATGCGGCAGTCTTTCGTAACGGGTCTATCGCTATAATCAGAACGGCCTCAGCATGCGAGAGAGCTCGCTCGGTAAAAGCAAATCAATATAAACAGACAAAGGTCACTACGATCATGTTTGCACAAATAGCTTTTTTTTTCCAAAATATGCGTTTCGTAGTTTACAAGTCGCCTTGCAAGGATTTGGTTTATTACAGTCACTGAAAGGATTGTAACGACAAAGAGACCCTTGAGTTGTCCCGCCTCCAGTGCCTGCTTATTATGCGGAGCGCAAATTCGTCCGCTTCTTTTGCAAGGGTTGTGGTGACGTCAGAACGCCGAGCTCTGATTGGCTCTTACTGAAGGATAGTGGGTAGACCACAACGCAAGCTGCCTTGAGGTCTACTCACTATCCTTCAATCAGAACCAATCAGAGCTTGATTGGTTCTGATTCTGATTGGTTGGTTGTTCTGATTGGTTCATATTCTGATTCTGATTGGTTCAGAGCAACCAAGCAGACGAACTTGCTCTCCGCATCGTACACGAGTGCCTCAGTTGAATGCTGACACAGCTCTCGTGTCCAATCCTTGCCTCTTGCGTTCTGCTGTTTCTGGAAAGAATTCGGTCCAGGCACTGTGTTGGGTAAACATCAGGTCTGTGGAAAACAAGCTGGACAAAGCGTCTCCTCTAGTGACTGAGGATTACAGTGACTTCAACAATCTAATTGAGTCAGCATATGGTAATGGCCTCTGAAGGAAGTAAGCCTTAAACATCCTAGTACACACACACAAAAAAGAAAAAGTTGGGGTTGCAGGTTGGCTAAGATACGTGTAAATACACTTGCAAATCGGCAATGACAGTCGCTGTCGAGTCGCGGGTTGTTTCTTCTCATTCCAGCCAGAGGCGGACAACTTCGTCTCGCCATGGTGTCATTTAAAGGCAATAATTCTCGTGACGTTGCTTTCGAAAGATTGTCGATTGCAAGAGGTCCTGTTGGAATGGTCGTCTCAACGGTGTCTTCATCTCTTACATAATCCGCTGCCGTGCTGCATACATCGCCGTGAACTCTTCACTCCGAAGTGGCCATTGTGCTGCAACGGCGCCCGAGGCGGCGAACTTCGGCTGCGCAAGAACCATCGTAATTATGACCTCCCTTTAGCGAGAGAAAAGGCCATAACAGTTGTGACAGGTCTTGTATTTGGGTTAGATGCTCGCTCGTCGAGCACGTTTCCGCTTCTCGGATGTGCGTGCGCGGTCCTCGGTGTTTTGAAACGGCATCCCTTTTGCTGCCCGATGCAGCCTCAGGCTGCTGATTTGACGAAGCGAAGCGGCACGCACATAAGAAAGAACTCCCCCTTCCCCTTTTTCCAGAGAAGACAACATAAAAAAGCGCAAATTATTATTTTTTTTTTTACGGCAAAAACGGTATTTTTTAAACGCTCAGTCTTGGCCCAAATGTTACGCTCGTGGTCCGGACCAGATGTCGAAGGTTCGGAACTTATCGGTATCTTATTAAAAAGGAGTAATTGATTTTTTTGAAATTTTTATTTGGAAAATGGGGCGCGTTCCCGGTTGCTTGCGCCATTCATCTCCATGTAAATTCGTGGACTTCATCGGCCGCCATTTCCCGATTGAAAATCGCTCATTACTTTCGATTCAGACAACGGCAAGCCCTGAAACATTAGCGTCTGGTCCGCTTTGATAGAGCTGCGTTTGAGCAGAAACTAAGCTTTAAAAAATTGCAGTTATTATTTTTTTTTTTTTGTAGAAGAGAATTTTGGGACGCTCTGTGCAGCGTCACATATACGTGACTATTGGGACCTCTACCCCGTGCAATGAATCTCCTTTTCTCTGTTTCACATTTTGACCAGTTTTCGCCGGCGGCAGCTTTCCGCTCCTCTCCTTCGTGTTTTTGTTTCCGCCAGGTATAGCATTGCCTCCCTTGGTCTTGATACTTTCTTTTACAAGTAACGACAACCGACACACATGACGAAGCTCATTCCGCTGGAGCAAAGTGGAGACTTTCAGTTCTTTCTGCTGCTGTGCGCCGCCATTCGCTTCCTAAAACCTGCACCGTCACGCAGTCGGCGGTTCAAAAAATGACGTTACTTGTGAACACAAAGTTCACATCTTTTCAAGGAACTTTAGGGGTTTCGACTCGTTTCACCAAAAATCAGAACCCAGCCTACCGTATTAGCCCCGAGTGGGACCGATTGGAGCGCTACGATCGCTCAATGGTGGCGTAGTGACAAGCATCACGTGACGAGGTCAGGTATTGTTTCCGCTTTCCTTCGCTTTGGTTGTGTGCTTTAGCGCGTAGCAGCAGAAACTGTTCACTAAGTGTATTTTGTTTATGATATCACGCAAAGCGTGCGTAGGTCGAAACTTTAAAACAAATCCGAATACGCCAAGAGAAACGATCGGAAGTTGTGTGTATGTTAGGATGGAATCCTACGATAGCTTCATGGCCGCCAACACCGCTCGGATACTTCGCCGTAGAGGCCAGCGAGCATACTTCTACGAGCCATTCGCGCGCTTCCCGACTTCAAGCACCAAACAAAAGAAAATACGTACTCAAAACAACAATTCTCAGTGAAGGCCGCTCGCTTCACGATTTTCAGAAGCAACGACAACAATCCCAACGACTTCAGCGACAGCTCAAGTCGGTGGGAAGGCCTAGCAAGGTGCGCGTCACTTGCTGCCCACGACCATTAGTCTCATTGAACAGATTTGTTCGCGCGACACCCCCTTTTTTATTATTTAAGTGGACCCCTCCCGTATGAATAGTTTGAACCTTGACCTAGATCTTCCAGTTAGAAGGTGAGTTTTATCTCTTCGCCGTCCCCTTCCTTGTCATTTTCGGAGTGGTGTGCGGTGGCGGCGAATGCTATCGTCACAGTGTTACACTCGTCAATTTTCTTTGCCGCTTACTTCGGTGTAACGCTCAAATAAACACTCCATGGATCCCCCTCGCATCATGTGGTACATACACTTAATTTGTCGTGTCTCTCTAAAACAGCGCGAGCTAACTGCAAGAAAAAAAAAAAAAAAAACGGCAATCGGAATGCTTAGTTCAAGCCTGCTTCGTTGCGGTTGGTTTCTATTTTTTCTGCCTGCCTGTTTCAGACAGGCCAAAAAAAAAAAAAAAAGAAGAAAACTCGCTCCGAAACTTTTGCCGTCCCCGAATCTACCTGTTTGGTCACTTGACAAGCCTCCGAAGCCACGACGACGACCGATTCGGTCGTGGTCAGTACGATTACGAGAAACTCGGTCCTGTTCCTTAAAGGTGCGGTGCAACGATATTCAATTGGAATGTTTTTCACCTTACACGAGCTTACTGGCACTAGTGGGACTCAAGGATACTCGCACGCAACGCCACTGGCCAAGAGACTCATTTGTTGCGCTGTAATTTCGAGGAAAAAACCGAGTGTTTTCATTCAATCTCTCCTTCGCAAAACTTGATGACGTAGCTGGGTGGTAGCAGTACCGCCCAGTGACGATATTTGAATGCGGCTCATAGATTGGACCCGAGCATGGCGTGGACACTCGATTTGGGCTCGTGATAATCGATAGCTCGAGAAGCATTCGGGTAAGGTGTATCCACACGACGGACCGGACCGCGGACCGATTAATCACGTGATGCGCGGCCCGCGGGCCGCCCGGCTGCATTGAGCATTCACACGGCGGAAACAAAAGAGCAGACGACAAAGCGAACGGGCCGGTCTAACCCTCGACCTCACAGCTCCGCCAAACGCATGCAGCGAGCTGCTTTGAGGCTATTTGTAAGGATGCAAGATGGAGGTTGAACGAAAGAGACGTTTGGCCGCGGTGACCCTGGCGTTGACTATTGAGGACGAGGAGGACTTAAGTGACCCGAAAAGGGCAATCCCACAGAGCGGGGAATTGCTCCACGAGCGCGATGAAGTAAAAAGTTGCATCGTCGCACCATGCCGCCATCGTCGCACAACAAAAGGTTCGTCTTCTTCATCTTCAACAGTTGGCGCCAAAAGAAAGCGACTTTGGATTTGGATTCCAATCCAAACAACAAAAGTCAGCTTGTTGCCAGACTTAGCGCTTCAATTATACTAAAAACGCCGCGGTCCGCCGCCAAGGTCCGGGCAAGAAAAGTCGCTTGGCATTTCTCAGAAGCGCGGGCCGCGGACCGCCGCGGACCGCCGCGGACCTCGAATACCGGTGACGTAAGATCACGTGATGCACGGCCCGCGGACCAAAACAGCAATTTGGTCCGTCGTGTGGATACACCTGTAGTGTCCTGTGTCCAATCGCTGCAATGACGACAACAGCCGAACCATAACAATGTCTGGAACTCAGCGCGTGTTCTGTGCCTTGCCAACCGCAGCGCGTGGCTATGATCAACATTGGCGGCATATAATCGGCTCCGGATCAATTGGCCGCTTGTTCTGGCTGCGAGTTGAGGGGGTGAACTCGGCTCGTTTTTATTTATTATTTATCTGCGACTTCGGTTGCGTGTGGTGAAAAATGAACGGGTATTTCACAGATCATTAACGTCAGAGATCCGTTCAAAGCGGTATTTGCGCAAAATACAAAAATCGTTGCATCGCCCCTTTAAGTCGCGACGCCACTGTTGTCGCGCTGCTTGAGCTTAGTTTTGACGAGAAGTACAACCAAAGAATTAGGTCATACGCAACCCCAAACTCTCGTTCAAATGAACGAATCAAACATAAATTTGCTACCAACGAAGCGCAGAAGCGGTCACGTGGTACTTGGTTCTACGTCACGACCAGGAACCGCCAGGTGGCACCACTCTATCTTCTCGGGGCTACTACGAGCCGATCGGATCAATCAAGCAGTGCCAAAAGCGCAACCTCACTTCGTCCATTTTCTTTGTGTGCCCGTCTTATTGCCGCGTAGTGAATACACAGCGAGCGCTTCGTGACGCTTCGCTTGTGGTCTGTTGGTCTTTGTTTGACGACCTCCAACCTTCAACTGCACTGACTTGTGGTGAAGGGAAGTGCATATAGACATTCTCTGTATACCCTCGTCTCCAGCCACGTAATTCACACATCCGGTATGGGCGACAAAAAAAGAAAAAAGAAGCAAGACATTACAACCAGGATTGAGTAAAACAAAATGGAGGAGGCAAAGCAAGAAGGATTGGCAGTCGCGACAAAATCCTGGACACCTTCGAGTTGCGTGGACGAAGCGAAACGATGTTTTCCCCCATACCGGAAGTTCCACAATTCAAGATGGCGACGACTACACGGAGAAGCTAAGAAACGCATGCAATGATTTATTATGTTTACGCATCTTGCTTTGTGACTTGCTTTTATAGTATTGCGTTTTTATTGGTTCATTTTGCAATCTGAATGCTTGCGGAGAGAGAGAGATAATAAACGTCTTCATTAAAGAGTTGTCCCCTTCCGGGTACTCTTCTTAACACGTGAAGCTAAAAAAACATTGCAGCCATACTCGCGCTGCAGCTTCCTGCGCTCATCGCACACTTTCCGCGATTGTCCTTGTGCTTATTAAAATTATTTATGCATCCGGCGACAACGCAGCGATAGCCTGACGACCGTACATTTTCAGAAATTGCAACACGGTAAAAAGAAGCACCCGGAACTAACTCGCGCACGACGTTAGTCTCCAAGCCTTTTCTCCCATACCCTTGGCGGTTGCATACCGTGTGTCATTGGGCAATTCGAAAATGCACCGAATGGAGGGTGCGTCAAATGCGCGCCTTTCCGCGATCCGTACACAACCCAGCGAGTCCGCGTTTCTCGCCTCCGTGATAAGTGCTGGAAGGGTGCACAGAGCAAACATCAGGCGTCAGCAAATAAATATGTACAAACATAATAAAACTACAGTATTATTTAAAAACAAGGGGGAAAAATCTATATTGATTATTCTGACAAACCCGGGGAGCATAGAATGCAACATGCATGCATTATGCGTATCTTATGGTTTGTATATGCTTGGCCACGGAAGGCCTCGGGTGGTTCCAGTTGCGTTGCTCGGAGTCAGTTCCCTACACACCCCTTTTGTTTTTTTAAAGGCACCCCATTAATTCGCAACAACTCATCTATTCTCAATGCCCCCCACCCCCCCCCCCTCCCCCCCCTTAAATATTTAGACCCCCCCCCCCCTAATTTCAGTTCCTGGGGAAACCCCTGGTTGCTTGCACGGGGCGCTCATGTGTTCACTGGGTTTATCGAAACTATAGAGCCACTAAATGAGCTACGCTTAGAGTATCGGCACTCTGGTTCCCCGATATCGTTGTGAGCGCCGCCATCTTGGTGCTTGTGCAGAGAAAACGCAACTGCCGATTGTCATGATGCAAAAGTGCGACTTCCTCACCATTAAATTCGGTGTTAGATGGCTCACGTAATATTGTTTTGCTCCGTCGCGAACTGTATAACCATTTGTAGAGGACGGAAAAGCGTTTCCTGGGATTTTAGATAAAGATTCAGCTAACTGGCAACCATAATTTTAAGCAACAAGACGGGTAAGTGTCGTTACTCTGAAGCGTAGCTTATTTAGGGGCACTAATCAGGACGACCGAGACAAGTTTACAAGTTATTCAGGACCCGTGGGGAGCTATGCTTTGACATTCGAAGCCAGCTGCGCGCGCCGACAGCTGCTTGCTCTGCCGTTTGCCTGCTTGTGGCGCCGAGCAAAGACATCGGGTCGGGGATCGCACGGTCCAGCGTTTAATTTCCGCTGCGCGGCTCGGTAAATCTCGCGAATTATGACAAAGCACGAATAATTATGACTAAGTATGCTTGTATATGCTTTGAACACTTACGCATTGCCTGATATGCTCTATGTCGCCCTAGTCTGCGCGTAACGGTCTTTCGCATAATTGCACTCGAGCGTAACGCTTTTCGGATGAAATCCTGCCATAAACAGATTGTCTTTAAATTTTTGAGTGGCACCCCACACCGCAAGGCAGGACGAAACACACACCGTCTGTGCGAGCGGTAAGGGACTCGAACGCGCAGCCACTTCTCGTCCAGTCGAGCTCGTTCATGATCCCATAAAAACTGGTGTTGGCCCCGCCGAGCGCCCGGCCAGTGAACCGTGTACGCGATTAATGTTATTCCGTATACGTTTGCCAGCCGGCAGGTGTTGTGTACAGCCAGGTCGACGCAACTGCGTGATTTTCGTGTTTGTTGTGCGTTGTGAGCGCGCCGTTTCACAGCCGCGCATAACACGTGTCAAAGCCCTCGACGCGTCACGCTTGCTGCTCAAGTGGCACGCGCCGCGCTGTCTGTGCCGCGTGGAAGGCACACTTAAAACTGGGGCTATCATTTTTTGCTCTCGCGCAACCTTGATGCTTTTTTTTTGTTTTTGTTTCTTATAGTACGCAGACGCCCTACCCTAATATATATATATATTTTTTGGCAGAACGAGTGTGTAGGAATATGCAATGAATGAGCGCCACAGAAATTATCAGCGAAATGTGCTTTTTGCAAGCGACTGGGTAATAATTTCAGAAATAAAAAAATAATAGTTTGGTTTGGCCTTGTGTTTTGTACGGTATTAGGGCTAATGGTTGACACGCACGATATTAAAAAAAACACGAGGCTACAGGTTGATATAAAGATACATCAGTTTCTAGAATTATTTTTATAAGCTTCGATTTTTCTTGCGTAAAAAAACTAGTCACAAAAAAACAACAAGTTGCTCACTTTTTTTTAAAGCATATATTATTTGCACAAAAAGATTGCAAGAACGTGCTACGACCTACAAGTTAGAATTTCGTAATGTCTGAACGGGCTGGCTAGTAAGTTCGGTGCATTTGTGTTGCAAAATGTTTGTTTCGCACGTACTTCTCTGGTCGTTCAATAAATACGCTTCAAAGCAAAGCAAAGCATAAACTACAACGCAACGAAGTTTCAGATCGACGCGTATGATGAAACATATAGGAGGTAGAGATAGATATTTCAGACTGTGTATCGTATCCCTATTTACGTGTTTTATTTTAAGTGCGTTTAAAATTACTTTTGCAGCAAAAAAAAAAAATGTATGAAGCACACGCACGCAAAACCAACAACATGTAGGCGTGGGCTGACACTTTCAGTATTAAAAAAAAAAAAAAAAAGTTTGGTACATGTTTATTTATAATGAAGAAAACCTGCGAGCAGATTTTGATCTTTATATTTATATTTTAATGATATCTCTATTACTACGAGACTTCCCCCCAAAATGTCAACAAAGGTAATTATAAATATGACAAAAGCGACAGCTTCGTAAGTATTTTCGCGTTATTTTGCAGCAGTTAGTGGGACGCTTCGCGGGATTCGCGCCGTCTACCGCGCTCCATATCGATGCGGGCCATTCTCGGCACTCCGCCAAAACATTCCCCATGGACGTCAAGCCGCGCGTCACGCTACCTCTTACCTGGCGTCAGCTGACATCATGACGTGACATTGCCATTTCAAGTCACGTTGCGCAGTGACGTCACGTAATGTCGTGACGTCACGTGACAATACGTCGTCACGTGACACCATGACGGCACGTAGAAAAACATAAACAGGTTCACGAAATGCTCTCTACTTAATACATCCTCATTGGTTCCAAAACGCTATGGAGTTTTCGTCCGGTGTGGCACCCGGTTTAATACGAAACGCCTGTGCGGACTCTTTGGTGCGCGCTTGCAGCTCTATTGTTCATTCGGTCCACCTTCTCCGAAATGACACCTTAGCGGCTCCGACGTCACGCCTCAGCTGTCGCGGTGTTTCACCTAACGGGTTGAGTAAGTGTCCTGACTTTTTTGTTAAAGATAAAAACGAACACTCACGTAGACACTAAATGCGACCGCCGTGGGGTCAAAGAGGCCTCAGCTTTAACGCACAGCAAAGCAATCCAAGTGGTGCTAAAACTCAGGTAGCAGCCTCAGGCATAATGAGTAAAACTGATGATGTTTTGCGCAGTGTTCATACGCCGCGCGTAGTAGTTTCTGCAAGATTTGGTTGTCGGAGGAGGAAGCTATGCTTTTGGGGTTTGAAAAGTGTACGTCTTGATAAGATTACACATATCTATATACTTTGTTTCCGCTTCGGTCCGAGCGCGGCCGATGTTATCAGCCGAAGGGTCAATCAAACAGCGAAAGAGGCACAACGTCATGGCGTGCTCCCTGCAGTTGATAGGACCATCTGATATTTGCCATTTCTCTGAGCGTGCTCCTCCGCCGGCTAGTCTTATCAAGCGCAGAGAGCACGCCATGACGTAGCGCTTTTAGCGCTGTTTGATTGGCCTTTCGCCTCATAACATCGGCCGCGCTCGGACCGAAGCTGAAACGAAGTATAGTCTAAAATTCCACCTACATATATCTTAATTCTCCGCATAAATGGGGAAACTACTAAGGCTTCGCGAGGAGCCAGTCTTTCTTTTTTTTTTTTCCCCTACAATTCTTGAAGTGAAAACGAATATAAAATCAGTTCCGCTTGCCCCCTTCTTATCACATCTGTCTTATCTTATCTACTGCTGCTTCACACATTTGCGTTTGACTGTGATCGACTGAGCAATGATCGCCTGTGTCGGCTTGCGCTGAGGTAACGCACTGACACCATTTAAATCAAATTCTTTGCTTCTCTTCACTTGGAGAGGGCAAGCAGAGAAAAAAGCAACTCAGCGTTGCTTGACAAGCCCCCGCCCCCATACAGCAGCAGAAGACGTACACACATACGCGCACAACATACATACATATATATATATATATATATGTGTGTACATTTAACATTAATGATATAATTACCAACAAACAAAATATTAGCATCAAAGATAGAAAATAGAAAATAACCTAAATCGCGCAATCCTTTCATGCGCTCACCACGCAGAGACATAATTAAGAAAACCTGTAACAAATAAGAACTGGAACGGAAAAGGTAATACCCGAGAAAATAATAGATCTGCAGACTTCGTTTCTTACGTTTATTGCAAATTGTGGGACCAGCAGAAAGTTTTTTTTTGTGAATACTTCTTTGTACACTAGTTTTTTTTTAATAGATAGATTTGATAGATTTTTATGTATATATTTTAGTGATGTTTTATTAACCCTTTATAAATTCCACTCCCTGCTAAAATGCTTCACGGCGATGCAGACTCTTTGTAACTAAAACTCGGAAGACACTTAAGCTTCGCCTTTAAGAGTGGAACGCGACAGCATTATTGGGCCCCGTTTGCATCGCCTTCTCATTCGCCCTGTAAGCATGCCTTGCGTGGCCTAGTCAGCAGTGTTCGAGGCGGGGCTTAGGCCGCCTCGAACGGCCATTCCCCGAAGTGAAGAACCCAGGGGTCCAGTGGAGGTGGGAGAATTGGTAACGTAACGAACGGTTTAATTACATGGTTGCGATACAGTCGTCAAATCCGAGAGAACAACAGAGCAGCCTCACGCTCCGCCTTATATAGGGTCCGTTTTCTCCCTCACTCTCCGCCAGGGCAGCAGGTGCAACCGCCAAGTGCGTTGCAGCAAAGTCCGCCGCGTCGTAGCCAGAAGTGCGTCGTAGTCATGGTTCTCCGCAGTTAGGCCATGCCTCTCTCCCCTTCCGGAGCGCACGAACCCACACGCACACACACACACGTCCCGTTGACGTCACGGACGCGTTGAGACTCGTTTTGGGCAGGCTTCGACAGGTGGGCGACAGTCCTGAACAGATTGTGACTCGTTTCCGCAGCGTTGAAACCCGGAAGAAGGTTGCCGAAGGTTCCATTCTTAACAGCCCCTCCGGGGCCAGGGAAACCTCGAATGGCCGGTGGTACAATCGCTGGCCTGAAGAGGTGGGCCTGTGGTAGGCCTTGAGAAGACGCTGCAAGCACTAAACAAACTCCCAAACCTCTCACAACGGAGGCATCAGTGGGAAACGTCCCCCACAACACCACGCCACACCGCAGTCAAACGCTCGGAATTCGCCAAAGACCCGCCAGACTGGATTACGGATTACCAAAATTTGGTAAAATTCCGGGTATCGAGACCCCCTGTCGCCAAAAAAAACTCATTTTTCCAACGAGGTCACTAAAGGCCCGTTCACACAGTTGCGTTCGGAGCGACCACTACGCTTACGAACGAATGCAACCGGTTGGAACGACGAGTTACCATAGCAATGAAGCGCCAAACGGTCGTTTCGTTCGTGTTCGTTCGGAACGCAAGGAGTTGAGCCGGGCTGAACTTTTTCGTTACGTTCGGGAACGACGGGAGCGACAGACCAATCACAGGTCGAGGAGAGCTCGGTCGCGCGCGTTGCATGCCGGCCGTGCCGGGTTCCTTCTATATGCAAACATGGCGTCGGTGCCACGGTGGTGATCGTCGACGTGGACGGCGTGGTGGAAGCTCATCGTTCCGCGTAAAAGCGCTATCCTTGACTGTGAATTTTCGTCGTGTGTCTTTATGATAACCCAGCACGTACTAGAAGGGAAGATCCACCTACTCGTGCGGCGATCTCGTGGCGGTACTCTCAAGACAGCAGAAACGCCCGTGCCGTCGTGTTTGTTTACTTCGACTACAGTGGTGCTTTCTTAGCATTTGTGTCCTCGAACATCGCCCGGATTTCTTTTTTGGCGCATTCCATGCGTGTGCTCAAGTTCAAGGTATTACTGGTGCGTACCGTATAAAGGATGCGAATTTTCACGCGTTTTCATCACCCGAGAAAGGTGATTAGTGTTAGCAATCCTGAACGCTCGCAATGTCTCGCTTGCAGCGTCTATCGGATCACGAAATTATATTTCTACGTTGCTAGATCGCTGCTAAGATTACATCGTCTTTTATAATCGTAGAAAAGGCGTGTGGCGAGATTTGTACTGTTGGCAAAGTCGTGTATTAAAGTCGTGATCGTGCAAGACGGCGTACTGCATCTTTTTTTCTTTTTTTAATGCACTACCCTGCAAGCGTTTCCTGAAAAATAAAAAATAAAGTTTGTGGTCATAGGAGGTGGTCTATCTATTTTCTGTTACGCAAGTGAGTGGTAGCGCGTCCCCAACAGCTGACGGCGGCGGAGAGGCGGTCGCCGTGCTGCCGACGCACTGCGCTTGTTGCAGTGGTCGCAGGAGTGTACGCGAAGCGCAGAGCGGTCGTTCCGGTCACAACGGACCCAGTCGTGGGTAACGAGTTCGTTTCAGATGTTTGAACCAGCCTTTACACAGCTATTGTAGGCGCACAGCAGATCTTCGTGACTGTACGCCGTAGCCGAAACCTCCGGCTGCTCCGGTGAGGACGGTGGACCTCGCGTCGGGCAGGAAACCGTCCGCCATGTTTGTAAGCGTAGCTGGGTTGCTTACTATTGGCTAGGAGCAAGAGCTGAAGCTCGTTTCTCATTGGCTGTTGATTCGTTTGGTTGCATGCGGTTCCATGTGTGTGTACACGTCGCGTACAGTTGTCGTTGAAGTCGCAGCGGTTGCATTCGTTCGTAAGCATAGTGGTCGCTCCGAACGCAAATGTGTGAACGGGCCTTAAGAACAAAATACAAAAGACAAAAACTCTTCGCAATTTGTGAGGTCCTTTTTGGGTTTTAACGAAGTGCCCCCACTTAGATCCTCATTCCCGTGGATGACGAAGACCTCTGAGATCATCCCTACTGTTTTTTCTGATGTCAGAAAAATCTACTCAACCCATCGGCATTGCCGTTAAATTTGCCTTTCCTTTTTCTTACGCTGAAGCCATAGTGATCGATTTTCACGTGATTTCTAGACGTGAAAATGCGGTCCTTATAGCGCCGATAAAACAATCCGCCTTTTTCATGCCCCGTCACATTGGTCCTAGCAATCTCCTGAGCTGTACCGCGAAACCCTGACACACTAGGGTCGCTCTTCTGCTCGACTGTCAAAGACACTCTGTCTACTCGTAGCAGAGGACCAAAGTTACGCGACGCCGGAGCTACCAGAGATCTTTCACTGACCCCTCTTCCTCCGCCTTTTCCGCCGGCGCGTTGGGACGGCGTATGCTTCCTAGTGCTACGAGATCCGGCTGTTCTACAACCTGGTCCCTCTCATCCCGGTTTTCTGCCTCCAACTCTGGGAGTGCTTGCTCCCCGTCAGCTGCATCTGGCTCTGGATCACTCGTCAACAAAGGGGCGACCTGACGCGATTTGGACCTCGTACACGACTGAACTAGCCCTTCTCCCAGTTGTTGACCCCTTTCGCGCAGCAGGAAATCTGACCGGTTAGAAAACAAATAAGGATACTCCAACGGGACTGTTTGCGAGGCAGCCGCCTCTGTCACTAGCTCTCCGAACGGGCCAGTTATCTTTACTGTCGCTATAGGCAGACAGACACTGTGCCTTTCGAGCAGCTGCTTGATCCAAACTACCTTTCCAGTAAAATCGGATGTCGTTACATACGACGGATGAACAACGTCCATCGTCGCTGCACTGTCCCGAAGCACCCTGCACGGCTTTCCGTTTACCTGGAGCTCGTGAAGATAGGGACGAAGAAGCTTCAGGTCCCTGTCACTACCGTTCACGTACGAGAACACAACCCGCGGTTTCCTACATCTGGCCGCTGTGTGTCCCGGCTCCTGACAGTTGTAGCACAGGAACGGCTTCCTTGCCTCGAACTGCCCTGTTGGGCTTTTCCGCGCCTCGTCTCCGTTCGAGTGTTCTGCGCTCTTTTCTGGGACCTTTTGTCCTGCTTCGGGCTTCTCGGGCCCGTTTTCTCGCGAGCCGTTTCCCTGTCGGAAGGTCTTGCGCTGATCGCTCCGGCCGGGTTCGCTTTCCTCTCCGCTCAGCTTTCTACGCGTTGCGTACTCTTCGGCTAGCTCAGCGGCCCTTTCGACAGAGTCGACTCCCACCCTATCCTGCACCCAGAGCTTGACTGACTGCGGAATGCTACGAAAGAACTGTTCGAGGCACACACACTCGACTACCTTGTCTCGGCTTTCGTACACTTCCTCGCTCTTCAACCATTCTATCAAATTGGTTTTAAGCCCGTACGCGAATTTCGAGTAGCCCTCGCTGCTCTTTTTGGATGCGTTTCTAAACCTTTGACGGAACGCCTCGGCAGAAAAGGCGGTACCGCTTCAAAAGGCTGGACTTCACCTTGTCGTAGTCGTCCGCGTCTCCAGCACTAAGGCGCGCGACAACCTCTGCAGCCTCACAGGCCATCAAAGTCAAAAGCCGTTGCGGCCACGTTTCTGGGGCGAAGCTCAACTTCTCACATGTCCTCTCAAAGTTAACTAAGAACAGGCCCACGTCTTCCCCAACTTTAAACGGCTGCAGGAGCTTCTTCATTTGATACGACTCGGTCTCACTTGCTCGTACCGGAACCCCAACTCTACTGTTCTGCGAGTTTAATAGCTGTTGTTCAACTTCGAGCTCTAGCCTTTTTAGCGCTCGTTCCTCTGTCGCTGCAGTCTGCGCTCGTTCCTCTCTCACTGCAGTCTGTTCCTCTCTCGCCGCAGCTTCGCTCTTAGCGTCCTGAAGCAGTTCCCACGCAATTTTAATTTCCTCTGCTTCCGCGCTTTCTGAAATAGTTTTACTGGTCTCAGATTTCTTCATCTTTTGCTCCACCTCCACACCCAATTCTTCACATAAACAGATTAAATCTGTTCTCAGTAACCTCATTAGATCCATGATCGCTGCTCTTTAGCTTTGGCTTTGTTCTAAAACTTGTCGCGAGGTTATACCAAAACCTAGCGCACGAGTCAAACACTAAGGATTCCCAGCAGTTCAAAATTAATTACCCATAATCTGAAGCCTGGCGAATCTCAAAGCAAAGTCCAAACGCTCACCCACAGATGTAGCACGATGTCGCATGGTCCGATCCTAACCGCTGCCAACCAGTTGGTCGAGGCGGGGTTTAAGCCGCACGTCCGGAGGCTTCCTGGCTCGTGACGACGACCATTCCCCGAAGTGAAGAACCCAGGGGTCCAGTGGAGGTGGGAGAATTGGTAACGTAACGAACGGTTTAATTACATGGTTGCGATACAGTCGTCAAATCCGAGAGAACAACGGAGCAGCCTCACGCTCCGCCTTATATAGGGTCCGTTTTCTCCCTCACTCTCCGCCAGGGCAGCAGGTGCAACCGCCAAGTGCGTTGCAGAAAAGTCCGCCGCGTCGTAGCCAGAAGTGCGTCGTAGTCATGGTTCTCCGCAGTTAGGCCATGCCTCTCTCCCCTTCCGGAGCGCACGAACCCACACGCACACACACACACGTCCCGTTGACGTCACGGACGCGTTGAGACTCGTTTTGGGCAGGCTTTGACAGGTGAGCGACAGTCCTGAACAGATCGTGACTCGTTTCCGCAGCGTTGAAACCCGGAAGAAGGTTGCCGAAGGTTCCATTCTTAACAGCAGCATGTCTGGCTCTCCACCGAAGAATCGTGGATTCCAATCCCACCTAAAGTTCCTTAGATTGTTTTTTTATGGCAATTGATCTAATTTATTGAAATCATTTGAGACATGCGGCGAGCTTTAATTCGCATAACATATCGTGTTTTAATTACTTTCATTCCACGCTGGACGTCACGTTTCACGTGAGCGTTGTGAGTTGTTTGAAATTCCCGAGCGAGGTCATGTGGCTGTGACGTCAGGACCCTATGGACCAATCAAGATTTTCGCAGCACGCCACCGACGCTGTCTTTTCTGCGACACGAGCTCCTTAAAGGAGCTGTGCAACGATATTCAATTGGAATGTTTTTCACTTTACACGAGCTTACTGGCACTAGTGGGACTCAAGGATACTCGCATGCAATGCCACTGGCCAAGAAACTCCTTTGTTGCGGTGTAATTTCAAGGACAAAAGCGATCCTTTTCATTCAATCTCTCCCTTGCAAAATTCGATGACGTAACGCGGGGATCGCAGTACACCCGTATGACGATATTTGAATGCGGTTCATAGATTGGACCCGAGCATTGCGTGGGCACTCGATTTAGGCTCGTGATAATTGATAGCTCGAGAAGCATTCGAGTAGTGGCCCGTGTCCAATCGCTGCAACGACGACAATAGCCGAGCCATAACAATGTCTGGAACTCAGCGCGTGTCCTGTGCTTTGCCAACCCCAGCGCGTGGCTATGATCAACATTGGCGGCATATAATCGGCTCCAGATCACGTGGCCGCTTGTTCTGGCTGCGAGTTGAGGGCGTGAACGCTGCTCGTTGTTTTTTAATTTTTTTCTGGGACTTCTAATGCGTCGGGTGAAAAACGAAGGCGTGTTTCATAGGTCATTAACGTCAGGGATCCGTTCTAAGCGGTATTTGCGCAAAGTAAAAAAATTGTTGCATAGCCCCTTTAACGCTATCGCCTTAAAGGGGCGATGCAACAATTTTTGTACTTTGCGCAAATACCGCTTAGAATGGATCCCTGACGTTAATGACCTATGAAACACGCGTTCGTTTTTCACCCCACGCATTAGAGGTCCCAGAAAAAAATTAAAGAGAAACGAGCAGCGTCCATTCCCTCAACTCGCAGCCAGAACAAGCGGCCACGTGATCTGGAGCCGATTATATGCCGCCAATGCTGATCATAGCCACGCGCTGGGGTTGGCAAAGCACAGGACACGCGCTGAGTTCCAGACATTGTTATGGCTCCGCTATTGTCGTCGTTGCAGCGATTGGACACGGGCCACTACCCGAATGCTTCTCGAGCTAGTAATTATCACGAGACCAGATCGAGTGCCCACGCAATGCTCGGGTCCAATCTATGAACAGCATTCAAATATCGTCATTGGGGTGTACTGCGATACCCACGTTGCGTCATCAAATTCTGCAAAGGAGAGATCGAATGAAAATGATCGCTTTTGTCCTTGAAATTACACCGCAACAAAGGGGTTTCTTGGCCAGTGGCGTTGCGTGCGAGTATCCTTGAGTTCCACAAGTGCGAGTAAGCTCGTATAAAGTGAAAAAAAAAACAACAAAAAAACATTCCAATTGAATACCGTTGCACCGCTCCTTTAAAACAGAACGCACCTCTTCCCGAGTCTAACTGAACTTGTTTAAGTTAAATTCGCTGCACCAATTAAAAAAAAAACGAAAAAAAAAACGTGCTAGTGCCCGTTTTATTATTTGATTGCCAAAATTATAGCTCTGGAATGCGGTACTGTCCATATATATGTACAACGACTATTGTATCTATTCTCCTCGAACTCAAGGTGGGAGATTGAAAGGAATAAATGTTTACGAAATACCACCTTTTTGTATGAAAGGGCGAGTTTGTAATCATAGTAATTGGTAACTTGCACAATATTGAATTTTTCGAACAATGGTTTCGTATGACTATCATCGGAAGTATGGCACATTATACGAATCACACTTTTTTTTTAATAGGTATTTGTTTGATGTTTGTGAGAGTAAAGTTTTCGTATTCTAAGAAGCAATAGTTATAACGAACGTAAAAAATAAAGTACTAAACGAGTATCATAGCGGAGCTGTGAATCATGTGACGATATCTGCATATTGTACCCACAGCCCTCAAAAGTTTATTGCCCGTATATTGCACCATTTTGTTCCAAACCATGTTTTGATTAAAAATTACCCCTAAAAATTTCACACTTTCAACTATATCAGTAGTGCCTGTACCGAGAAAAAGGACGGAAGTACAGCGACAATATGTATTTCGCGATTTGAGAGGACGGCCTTAATTTTGCCTACGTTTATTTGCAGGGAATTCAATAGTGTCCAAGCATTTACTCTATTAAGAAAATGATTAGCCTTAATAATTATAGGATCTGCGTTAAATCTTGGGGACAAAAAGAGAATAAACTCATATCATCTGCATAGGTGATGTAGTTCCCACTATCTAGCAACCCTAGAACTCTTCGGACCGTACAGCCACTAAGTGACCGATCGCTGGGAACTTTTAAATGCAACCTTAGTGACAAGCGGCGCACCCTTGACGTGCCCGAATCAGAGACAGCGATCCAAACTTTCAATCAGCCTAATCTTGAGAAGTCAATTTGACCGGAGCGAGCTGGCCAAGCCAAGACAACCTGGCGCTGGTCAAGCATCGACGTGGATCTTGGTCTCGGAGTGGTGGTCTTGAGAGACTGTATTTTCGATTTACCGTGCATTTTCGTTTCGTGTATTTGTTTTTCGTTATTATCTATTTTCGCGTGTTAACCGTGTCATTCCAATGATATCCCTTGCTAAATTTTAAATACTTTTAAGTCGTGCCTGTGATGCTCCTGAGAGAGTAATCGCTCTGCCACAAAGGGGTTTTGGTGCAACTGAATACTAAAAACGCGTACGACAAAAAACAAAACCAAACCAAAACAGAAATGTTTGTGTTATAATTTACAAGCGACAATTTCTTATAGCCGGTGTGTAGATTTGATATCGCAAATATTCCATAACCTTGGGTATCGTTATGCGGAGATTGAAATGGTTTCAGGTCTCCCTGATAGATAGCGCAAGCGCGCTATTGTGTTTCCTCGTCGCAAACAGTCACAAGCGATCGTAACGCGATCGATTTCAGTAACGCAGGTATGTGAACCAGCCTGAAGTTATGCCATGTGACAAGAGTAAAGGTGGGTGATTTCAGATAAGATCGACGAAAGGGTGGCTGGTCGACATTTTTAAATCAACTGATGTTTTATATGCCATTGTCTAGTGTCTGGTATAAACAAATCCACTTAGTTTTGACCAGAAAAAAAAATTTGGGGACAGGAAAAATCGTAAGGCATGAACAGGTGGACAGCTGCATTAACGCGCACTGATGAAGGGGGCACGTTTGAGAGTGAATAACTAAAATGATAAAGTCAGAAGAATTATAGTACTTTTTCAAAACAAGCTATGGGTACATCTTGCTTGTAATATGAAGTAATAATATTTATTTAAATTTTAGTTATTTTTCTAAAAATTGCCAAACATGCCTGCTCGAACGACAAACGACAAACTTTGGAGGCCTGTGTCTCATGAACTAATTTAATCATTATTACATAACTTGCAGGTACTAATCTACTTATATATGGCTATTATTTAAAAAAATAAATAAGATATCTGAGTGACACGATTGTCGGGATATATTTAGGCAAACATGGGAAAAAATCAAACAACAAAAAATGCCGATGGAAATAAAAAAAAATACCACCTTCGACTTTTTTTAAATTTGGGTACCCTGTCATACTCTACTTCGGCATTAATTTCTATTAAAAACATGTTGCATTATTTTATTGAGAAAGAAGACACAACTCCCCAAAATAGGGTCCTTTTCCAAAGCCTACACTTAGCAGTGCCCTATACGAGAAGTGGCTCTGGGTTCCAGTTTCAGGAGCAATCTTTCATATATTTTTATTCAGTTGAGGTCACTGACAGCTAGAGCAACCGGTCACGCACTAAAAGTGAGGAGAAACAATATACAGCATTTTACATAAAGCGTACAAAGAGGTATCATATTAGAGTCTAGTCACTAGACTCTAATAGTGATTTGAGAAAAGATGATGCAGTGTGAAGTTTTACTTTCCGGTATAATTTATACTTAAAAAAACAACAACTTTAATTTCACACACAAAAAATAAAGATAGAATACTAAAATTGTTTAGGTTAGTTATGTATTTCCGGGGACAAATTATTTCAGGTGAGCGGTGCCACCGCACCGGACAGTAAGAGCTTTGATTATCTCAGTGTACGAATGGATCGTGGCAAGCCGAGTTATTTTATCCTGTGCGAGGATAACGTTTCGTGATTCTCATATGGTGATCAGACAAAGATTATGAGCTATCACCAAGTAAAATAGTAGGTTAAATACTCCGCGAAGAAAACTGTGATAAATAAGATAACCCTGCATTCAAAATGAGCAGTCCTTGGGGCATCAAATTTGGCACTTTACGCTAAATCTTTCCTCGATGTACCCGTTTAATAAAGTGTCTTCTAACCAGATCCGACTGTCCGTCCTACATATATGTCACAGGTTCTTTCTGTTGATGACTTGCACAGCCACCACGCGTTCCAAGACTGAATGCCAGGAAAGTCGCGCACCGTCAGCCACTCTTCTTTTTTTTTTTTTGTTGTTGTTGTTGGCGATACCGAACAAGCTCATTTTCGTCCAGATACGCACGATGCACCCAGTTTCTCAAATGGAACGCTCACCATTGTCCTGGCCGTCTGAATCGCGTTTATTGAACGTTCTCTCAGGTTGTTCAGCCTGGCCTGGTGCTTCATGAGTCCGCCAACTGCGTCGCATGCATTTTCCCATGTCCAGATACAGAGAATAACCACTAGGCTTGTGGGCAATCATTCTGTGCAAACGGTGAAGCTGGTAGCGATTCTGAAAAAGACTGGCGGCCCCGTCACTTACGTGCGTCACGTGCGAGTATACCGCAACGTTCTCTTGCAACCCACTTTTTCCCTTTTTCTCGAGCCAAGCACGTGAGAGCGGCGTCGTCACACAGGTCCTCACTGATGATAGCAACGCTGTTTGTAGATTTTCTTGTCGTCAATACACATGTAAATATCGTAACTTTTTTCCTTCAGTGGTATGCTTTATTAACTTTGTCAGGAAGCAGGATGGTCCAGTTTTCAGCAAAGTCAAAATGAAAGACAATGCTCCCGCTTTGCATGCAGCTGGTTTTCATCGGAGATGGCTTTATCTTGCGTTTGTCGGATATGGTTGTGAAATATCCAACTTTCAACCGTTACTTGAACGACTTTTAGGAAAATCTCAAAATCCAATGTTTTTTTTTTTTTTTTTTCACAAGGTCATCGGATTTGCATGTTGTAAGCACAATCTCTTCATCTTCTGGGATATGAAGTTCCTCGAGTGTAAGAGACTGGCCTTTTGGGCAGTGATCACAGTCTCCTTAAACACACAGACTTGTTAGTGGATCGCACGGAAATGCTGAGTTCATTTCACCAGTGTTGAATGTTGAGTCTGTAACGTTCTTTACAGCGGAAATACAAAGGTAATAATCGGCGCAGAGCACACACACGCACACTTCCTGGTGTGGAACACATGTGACCGATCTAGGGCGCAAGGAAAAAAGTTTCGCTAGCCCAACGCCCGAATCAGGATGCTTGTCTTTGTCTACACAAAAGGCCTTTCGGTTTGAGCGTGTCAGGAAGCGCTTTGACACGAACGTTTTCTCCTCGTCGAGCATGACAGCGATCACGTCCTTCTGGTTGGGACCTTGGTGCGAACATTGGAGCTCGTCTTTCGTGAAGTACTCTAGGGCAGCAGACAGGTTCTCAAGGCTCACCTTGCACCTCGTGTAAGAATCCGGCTCATACCACTCGCCATGCTTTTCCTTACCTAAAACGTAAACACTCGCCATGTTAACCTTTCCTAGGTTAATATGGTGACAGTGTTTACGCTCTATTGTCTTTAGGCGGGGCTCGAGTATTTGGGAGTTCTGCTCTCTGTCACTGTGCCTCTTAGTGCCTGATATTATCGCCCCCGAAGCCAGCGAGTGGGATGGCGACAGGCACGACTGCTCAGTAAACAGGTATCGGCGGCCATATTTTGCTGGTTGAAGCGAACACCCTCATCATTGACAGCGAGTGGGGAAATGCGAAAAAAGATGTATCGGCCGTTTTGCCAGAACATAGCCTCCTTTATACTGATAATGCCTGCCCAATGGTTGGCTTCCCCATGCTTCGTCGTCGTTGCGCCTGCTTCCCATATTTGCCACTAGAGGCGCCAAAACCCCATACAAAAATGCAGACAACGCTTCTCCGCTGCCCGCTGCTACAGTCCACTGTAACGCCATTTGTGAATTGAATACATTTGTAACCCGTGCTACACAGCTAGCGCAGGGCACCGTCAGTATAGTTTTCATATATAAAAGAAGTCTTAACCTTTCTTTTAGTTTTCACTTCTTGGTTTTGTTTCCATGCTGAAATGTTACCAGACCTCTGGTGCTTGTCACAGCGACAACAGTTATAGTCAAACCAAATTAAAAAGGAGACAGAGAGGCTGGCGGACGGTCACGACGTTGCAACAGCAGCCACTTAGCGTTTTTATTGCTTCTGGAGCAGAGGCGGAAAACATACGGCCCGCGGACCACATGCGGCAGTCAAGGGAATTTTCTCAGGACCGCGAACGAGCCTTCGCTGACCGAAAACCTGCGCACCCGTCAACAACGCTCTGACCGGGCATCTTAAAATACATTTTTCCTTTTTTAAATTTTTTTTAAGCTCACAGGTTTTTTTTTTTATGTTCTGACCGGTTTCTTCTGGTCTGCACTGTTTTTCACGGATGCAGTTCTAGAGCTTTAACGAATTCCTAGATAGTGGCTTGTTGAAGAAGATCTTGTTGAGGTCAGGCTTGTCAGACACTGATGCAGAGTAGTTTGTGGAAATTGGCCTGAAATACTTAGTACACAGAATTTGCAGGAAGTCTTTGTAATGGTTTACATCTTTATCTGCCTTTGCGCATTTCAGAGCGCCATGGTGCATAGGTGTATCTACCGAAGTCTCAACAGCTACATACAAAGGCTTTTTCAGCATATTTCGTTTTTTTCAGTAAAACCTCTACGAAGTTCTTCAGCGCATACAGCACCCTCACTAGCTTCTCCGATGGATAGTATAGTCCTGCCCTGTCCTGGTGCCTGATGATGGAATCACTGTGAGCCGTAGAAGCCTGCTTAATAACCAGTAGGAAGCAGTCACTGCAGTTGACATATTCCTTCACCACCCGTGCCAAATATCCACCTACTACTACGTGACGCCACACGCACACCGTGTGGCGTCACGGTGTGCGTGCCGGGAGCCGCAGACAGCCTCGTGCTATTATATAGCTATGCCGGCTATGACTAAGTGCTCTAGATCTCTGAGAATCGAACGACAACCGAAAGAAGTTACTCGTGTCACAAAAAAATTACGTGATCACGTGACCTATTTAAACACGTAAGGTCACGTTACCGCGTAACCTAACATGGAAAACTTACGTCATCACATAGCTTAACGTGATAACGTAGCTTACACTAGCTACAGTGAACTGTAGTAGCAGACAGCGGACAAGCGTCGTCTGCTTTTTTGTATGGGGTTTTGGCGCCCCTAGTAGCAAATATGTGAAGTAGGCGCGACGACGACAAAGAAACCATTGGGCAGGCATTTTCAGAACTAGCGACGAGTGTCGCCTGCGACTTCCGTCAACTATTGCGTCATAATCGTGATCTTCGCGAGGAAATGATTGTTGCTAGCCACAGAACACTATCACGCAGAAAGGGAATGCTGGAATATGTTTTTATTCCAGATGTAAGTCAGGGATATATATAAGAGAGAGAGAGAGATGGAGGTAGAGGGTAAGAGAGATGAGCATATTGTGCCGTAGGAAAATAAAGTAAACAAAGTTCCCACTGGCCGACGGCTGCAGGATCTTTTCTGTGATCACTAGTTCGTAATATGATAGCTCTTTATACACAGTGATTTCTCCTCAATTTTAGTGTGTGAACGATTTCTATAGTTATCAATGACCTCATTTGAATAAAAATATATAAAAGATGTGTGTTAGTTTCATGAAACTGGAACTCAGAGTCACTTCTTGTATAGGCAACTGCTAAGTGTAGGCTTTGAAAAAGGACCCTACTTTGGAGAGTTGTTTCTTCTTTTCAAATAAAATAATGCAACATGTTTTTAACAGAAATTAGTGCCGAAATGGAGTGTAACAAGGTACCCAAATTAAAAAAAATCGAAGGTGCTGTTTTATTTTTATTTGCATCGGAATGTTTCGTTTGATTTTTTTTTCCATGTTTGCCTAAATATATAACCTGACTATCGTATCACTCAGATACTTTATTTATTTTTAAATAATAGCCATATATAAGTATAATACTGTCTGCAAATTATATGATGGTGACCAAGTTATTTCATGAGATACAGGCCTCCAAATTTTGCCATTTGTCGTTCGAGCAGGCATGTTTAGCAATTTTTGGAAAAATAAATAAAACTTAAATAAATATAATTACTTTATATTACAAGCAAGCTGTACCATAGTGTGCCTCTGAAAAGTATTAAAATTATCCTAAGGTTATCGTTTTAGTTATTCACTCTCAAACGTGTCCCCTCCATCAGTGCGCGTAAATGCAACTGTACACCTCTTCATGCCTTACGATTTTTCCTGTCCCCAAATTTTTTTTTTCTGGTCAAAACAAGGCTTGGATTCGTTTATACCAGACACTAGACAATATCATATAAAAACATCAGTTGATTTAAAAATGTCGACCAGCCACCCTTTGGTCGATGTTATCTGAAATCACCCACCTTTACTCTTGTCAGGCATTACGAAACCACATTTCTATAGGTTTCAATATGGGAGGGAGGGAATGGGATCCGTTTGCATTGATGTTATTAGAATTGTGTGATATGTGCTTTCCTGTTAAAGAGCGAGGATGAGCGATCGTATATCTAGATGCACACGTGCGAAACTGACCAAGCCGCCCTCTATAGTTGAAACACAAGTAGCTACATTTCATGGCGGAGTACACTCGTATTCACCTTAAGAACCCTAGTGGCAAAAGACTGGCTCCTCGTTGAACTTTACTAATTTCCCATTTCATGCGTTAGATTAAGATATATGTAGGTGCACCTTAGATTGTTTTTATGTTATTTTATCGAGACTTCAACGCTTCACACACAAAAAGCATATTTTTTTGCTTTCGACAACCAAATATTTTAAGAACTACTTCGCGCACCGCATGAATTATGCGCAAATCTTCCTGCTTTTTTTTTTTTCTTGACGTGACAATGAACAGATTTGCGTTTTAGTCTGCCTGCGACGAGAGAATACTCTCTGTCTGCGACAAGAGAACACACATGCGCCATCTATCGGGTAGCTTTGAAACAGTTCCGACCTGCGTATATTTAGTAATTTCTTTTTTTACGCATCCTTCTTTCAACGTGAGCTCGAAATAATTAAGACTATGTTACTACCGATAATTTCTTATGAATAGTGCGCAGATTTGATCTTTCAAATACTGAGAAACCTTAGGTCTAGTTGTACCCAAATCGGAAGTGTTCCAGAAATATCTAGGTACACTGGCACCAGTGTACCTAGTGTGTTTACTACACTCGTTTTCGCCTCAAGAATCGCAGTGAAAGATGTCCCGCTCCTCGGCAAGCGTTACTAATATCCCCTTTTATGTGAAGGATTAAGATCTGTGTAAGTGCAATGTACAGGGTGTCACAAAAGAAAATTTACACAGTCTTTTTTACCGCAAAAATAAACTAGGCATCGCCGAACGCTCATTCTCCGCCCAAAGGTAGAGCTAGAGGTCACAACCAGATGCCAAAGTTTCAGCCCGATCCGATGACTTAATAAAAATTTATAAGTGATTTTCTGAAAATTTCAATGAGAAAATGGAGCCCATTTTCGCCCGTTTTCGGTTTCTGGTGCCATAGAGCCCCATGCGTTTGAAAACTCCGTTGGCCGCCATTTTCCCATTGAAATTTTCAGAAAATCACTTATAACTTTTGATTAAGTTATCGGATCGGGCTGAAACTTTGGCATCTAGTTGTGACCTCTAGCGCTACCTTTGGGCGGAGGATGAGCGTTCGGCGATGCCTAGTTTATTTTTGCGGTAAAAAAGACCGTGTAAATTTTCTTTTGTGACACCCTGTAGTTTAGATTTATGTTGTCTTGTCAAGACGTACACCTCAAGAACGCTAAATGCATCGCTTCTTCCAACGAACACCAAAGCTTGTAAGAAGTGTACTTCGCGCGGCGTAGGATCAATGCGCAGCACTTGTTTTTTTTTTTTTTTCGAGGCAATAACGAGTATAGTCGAAAGCAGTCAGAAGCGATTGCAACGCATTCGGTTTCACCACACCCCCTCTCTCGGCTATCCCTCTTTTCTCGAGACAACCAAGAAACATATGAACAAACAAACAAACGAACAAAATCCTTAACTTGACCCACACTGCCAAAACACACGTACAACCATATGAAGATAAATCTGGCTCTTAAAGAAAATATATTCGGTGCTTTACGTTTAATTGTTGCGAGCGCCACACTCGTACGATCGCAAACATTCTCGAAAGAGTGGCAATCAAAGCCCCTAAAGAACAGGAGTATTGGTTTGACTCACTCAAAGATGGCAGCACATGAACCAGCGAGCGAGCGACGCGCGCTTAGCGCGAAAATTTAAAACGCCGTGCACTGCGCTGTCTTTCAGGCTTACTACTCTACTGATAACCGCCTAATTAGACTCCGGAAAGCCAAATAAAGCGATACTTTTTTCTTTTTTTTTAAATTAAATTTTATGTTACAAAAGAAAAACAACCAAGACTGTTAAATTGAAAAAAGAAAAGAAAAGAAAGAGTATGCAGGAAAAAAGAAATCCCATTTTCATAAATGCTCTTTTTGCTCATACCGGCGCACGCAAACAGAAAGCGGATAAGTGAATGTTTCATGCTCGCGGAACCTGAGGCGCTTGTTCCGAGAAGTAGGGAGTCAAAATGGAAAAACACAATTTCACCGTCTCTTTAAGCTCCCGTGCACCCTAAACTGGGGTAGACCAATCCCGCATGATAAATGCAGCGCATCCTGCTCTTTTTTCTGTGTGTTATTGATTTAACCCGTGGTAACAATTCCACAAAGACAACGAGCTTCCGTGGCGATGCACATGCTTGAATTCGATAACCCAGGTCGGCAGTGGCTCCAAGTTGCTCAATAGTTCAGAAATCTATCGCGTTTCATTTCCCTCGATCATACCGCCCTGATTAATTTTCTTTTATCACGGACCGTCTGGCTCATCAATTGTGTCGGAAAAAGTTAAATCCTAAACTAAAAGAAACAACAACTTGTTTTTAATGCGTTTAGGTAAACACGTACGCCGCAAAAAACCGCAAAAAGAAATAGCGCAATATCTACGTCGCGAGACACAATCTAAGCTAAAAAGTTTTTTTTTTTTTTTTCGCGCGCGCGAAGAATGAAAAAAACTCTTCTCTTCGCTCTTGGCGTGAGGCCAGGGAAGTCGGGTGTCCCGTCGGCCTCGCGTCGCGAGACAGAAGTGAGGGGAGCCCCGGCATACCGCCAGCAACGAAGCGACGAAAGGAGAGTCTTCCGTATCGTCTGCTTAAAAGACTTGTTTTCAAACATTACTCGCGTTATGTGAAGTCCCACTTCGGCAGTATCTGTATCGGTGCTCGGTGGCACCCGAAAGAAATGCGACTGACTCCGTGTCACGGCCACGGTGGAAGAAATACATTTAGGTGGTGACTCTGGCCGCTCTTCCCGCGGGGAGCGAGCGACCAGATCGTGTTCGGAGCTAGCCTCGAACAAGGAGTATACTCTGCTTCACCTTATGATGTACCGCAGGAAAGGCTACAAGCGCGAGCTTCTTGCTCTGGGGCACATCCCGACGGCACAAGCTCTCGTGACTTAAGAGCAGCTGCCAACGCTATGAGCTCGCGCCTCTAGCCTTCGCTGCGGTACAACATAAGGTGACATAAGGTCAGTGGCTGGCCTCATGTTTTGCTTTGCTGCTCTGTCGATCACAGGTGCCACCATCGTGCACGAAGATGAGCCTTAACCCGAAAAAGAAGTTATGCTATAAGGATGGGAAAGACGTGCTTCGTTCCCAACTGCAATTCGGGGTACCGGAACTGCGCAGAGCGAGTTTCCTTGTTTAAAGCTCCAACGAATGACGCTCGCCTGGAGCAGTGGCGTCATGCAATCCCGAGGGCCGATCGCAAGTTACTACCTACCCTTAGCGAAAACTAAGACGTTTGAAATATACCACATTCTAATTTGAGTGTATTTGAAGTACAGCTCATAATTTTAAGTACACCAAAAATAGGCCGAAAATACACACCACTTTTTTTTACTTAGTTCTGAAATACATTTCTGAAAATAGTTTTAAATGCCTTTATTTGAACTACATTTGAAGTTCTCTTCATGCGTTCTGGAATATGTAAATACTAAATTAGTAGGCACAAAATACCTTTCAATTAGATTTCTTAAAATATTAGTTTATTTCATGCAAAATATACTCCAACGCTAAAAAAAAAGGCAGCGATCAAAAATATGCGCAGAATGCTCTTAAAATACCTGGAAATCGTAAATACTGTTGTGTTATACCCTAAGTACCTTTTGAATGTAATAATTTGGTAGTTTGACTTAAACTACCAAAGTATTGGAAAGCTCGCCTATCAGAAATTCACTTCAAGCAGATGTGGAGTACATTGAACTGCCTAAATACAACATTTGATTAGTTTGTCAATTGAGTTGTGCAGCATCGCACTCATGAATCAGAGAAGTGTATGCTATTGTTTCCTTTTTTTTTATCAAGAACACACCTGATGAGTTTCTTGCACACCAATCACAAACGGGGCTTGGGAACTACAACCACAATACTTGCTGATGCTGGAAAGCTTCAGCAAGAGCTGTGAGCAGATATGTTTGGTGTAGAATTGTGTTAGCGCAATGTAAGTTCACTGAATGTGTATACTCGCCATTTTATGTGATGTGAGTAGTAACTTTAATATAGTGACGTTAATGACCATATTAAATAGTCAACTAGTAAAGAAAAGCAAAATTACTATTTTAAAGTAAAGAAACTAGCTTGACTCGCTTCATCCTGAGTGGTGCTATGCAGAGACGCAATAACATTTCTTCTAGAAGCCGTTTTTGTGGATATTGTTTTAGCGACTGCGACAAATTATTATTAGTTGTACCAATGCTTTTTACTAAGAGATATCGTCCACGAACTTCAAAACACTGTTCCCCATTTGACCGACTCCCTAGGAGAAGATAGAATACTTAGAACGTTAATAAGTGCAGAGCTGGTCGCCGGCCAAATGATTACCTTGAATATGTAGGCTATATAAGGCTCTAGAGCAGTCAATGGGACTGTGATTCAGGTGTCCAGTGCGCCATGGTGTTTGTGTTTGTGTTCGTTTCTGATGTGTAGTTGTGGGACGTGTTTAGTAGAGCCTCTAAATACCACACAAATATATTTACTAACAAAATCAAAAAAAAAAAATAAAAAATTGAGTAGCCGCTTTTTAGGACAAAAATGACATCTTGAGGGGGAAGGAATTATATTTTTGGTATATCTAAAATTTTTTGATTAATATTTATGATATATTTCGAATACATTACGTGCGTATTTCGAATGCGGACAAAATAATACAGAATGAATACAAAATTAATATCCATATTCAATATATTTCAAATTCGTTTCAAGTACGGCCTCTTTTTGCTAAGGGTAAACGCGACCTCCTGAGAAGGAATTTTGCGAATTTTCGAAATTGTGCAAGCCGATGTCCAAATGTGACTTATATTAGAAATATATTGTCTGTCCTTCGCGTTATTTGTGCGTAATTAGGAATATCATTGCCTGAATCTTTATGTATTTCTTTTTGCAGTAAGGAGTTGTGTATGAGATTATTTAGAAGAATGCCATTTATTACCTCTCTTTCTGCACATTTCGTGTATTTACCTTCAGTTCAATTATGTGAGCACACGGACGTTTTTGGCATACCCCGCAACCCGGTGTTTCACACTGCCAGACAGCGAACAAAAAACCACGTTTCCGCAGACTCAGCAACTGGCGTATGTTCGAGTATCGTCCTTCCGTGTCGGTCTCAAGCGGTTATGTGAACTTCATAGAGTAAAAAGTATTGATGATAATAAAAAAAAGATATGATTACTACCTGAAGATTTGACAACATAAATAAATCATCTTAAAGATTTAGATCTTAAGTAAATGCACCCCCATATTATCCGAAATATGCTCTGCAAATCTTTTCTGACGTTTTTATCCTCGATAAAAATGCCGGAAAGTTACCGGTGCTTTAATAAATGATCTGGGAGTGCCTTAAATAATTATTTTTTTTTATTGAACCTTATTTAAATATTTGTGGGTCTCTTACACATATTTAACTCCTCAAACTTATAGAAGTTTGTTATTGCCTTTTTTATGTGATGAACAACAATTTTATGTGTCTGCGGGCTGTACAAAAATAAAGTACACAGGAGCGCGTGGCGAGTAGCTGAAATGTCGAGTAGAGTATGAAATACTAATTGGTTCTATTTAACAAATAATCATCAATTAGCAAGGGTGATGCTAAATCGAATCGACCGGTATCATGTCAAAAGAAAACCTCCCACGCCTAAATATGCCTAAAATGTACACATTGGAACGCGCTATTTTCGGCCAGATTTGATCAAAGTACGAAGGTGCGAATAGATTAGAGTGTACAATTTCGCTCACACTTTTCTGCATGATTATTTGCCTGCATCACAGTGCTGACTGTAAACAATGTTGGTCGGGAAAAGAAGCCTTGCCGCTCAGAGTTGCTATACGCTCTTTCTCGCGTGAGTTGAAACGTGGTGGCGCCAGTGTGCAAATAGCCTGTTAAGAATGGAACCTTCAGCAACCTTCTTCCGAGTTTCAACGCTGCGGAAACGAGTCACGATCTGTTCAGGACTGTCGCCCACCTGTCGGAGCCTGCCCAAAACGAGTCTCAACGCGTCCGTGACGTCAACGGGACGTGTGTGTGTGTGCGTGTGGGTTCGTGCGCTCCGGAAGGGGAGAGAGGCATGGCCTAACTGCGGAGAACCATGGCTACGACGCACTTCTGGCTACGACGCAGCGGACTTTGCTGCAACGCACTTTGTGGCGGTTTGCTACTCGCACCTGCTGCCCTGGCGGGGAGTGAGGGAGAAAACAGACCTTATATAAGGCGGAGCGTGAGGCTGCTCCGTTGTTCTCTCGGATTTGACGACTGTATCGCAACCATGTAATTAAACCGTTCGTTACGTTACCAATTCTCCCACCTCCACTGGACCCCTGGGTTCTTCACTTCGAGGAATGGTCGTCGTCACGAGCCAGGAAGCCTCCGGACGTGCGGCTTAAACCCCGCCAAGAACAACTGGTTGGCAGCGGTTGGGATCGGACCATGCGACATCGTGCTACATCTGTGGGTGAGCGTTTGGACTTTGCTTTGAGATTCGCCAGGCTTCAGATTATGGGTAATTAATTTTGAACTGCTGGGAATCCTTAGTGTTTGACTCGTGCGCTAGGTTTGTGTACAACCTCGCGACAAGTTTTATAGCAAAGCCAAAGCTAAAAAGCAGCGATCATGGATCTAATGAGGTTACTGAGAACAGATTTACTCTGTTTATGTGAAGAATTGGGTGTGGAGGTGGAGCAAAAGATGAAGAAATCTAAGATCAGTAAAGCTATTTCAGAAAGCGCGGAAGCAGAGGAAATTAAAATTGCGTGGGAACTGCTTCAGAATGCTAAGAGCGAGGCTGCAGCGAGAGAGGAACAAGCGCAGGCTGCAGCGTGAGAGGAACGAGACCAGGAGCGAGCGCTGAAAAGGCTAAAGCTTGAAATTGAACAACAGCGATTAAACTCGCCGAACAGTAGAGTTGGGGCTCCGGTACGAGCAAGTGAGACCGAGTCGTATCAAATGAAGAAGCTCCTGCAGCCGTTTAAAGTTGGGGAAGACGTGGGCCTGTTCTTATAGTTAACTTTGAGAGGACATGTGAGAAGTTGAGCTTCGCCCCAGATACGTGGCCGCAACGGCTTTTGACTTTGTTGCCCTGTGAGGCTGCAGAGGTTGTCGCGCGCCTTAGTGCTGGAGACGCGGACGACTACGACAAGGTGAAGTCCAGCCTTTTGAAGCGGTACCGCCTTTCTGCCGAGGCGTTCCGTCAAAGGTTTAGAAACGCATCCAAAAAGAGCAGCGAGGGCTACTCGGAATTCGCGTACGGGCTTAAAACCAACCTGATAGAATGGTTGAAGAACGAGGAAGTGTGCGAAAGCCGAGACAAGGTAGTCGAGTGTGTGTGCCTCGAACAGTTCTTTCGTAGCATTCCGCAGTCAGTCAAGCTCTGGGTGCAGGATAGGGTGGGAATCGACTCTGTCGAAAGGGCCGCTGAGCTAGCCGAAGAGTACGCAACGCGTAGAAAGCTGAGCGGAGAGGAAAGTGAACCCGGCCGGAGCGATCAGCGCAAGACCTTCCGACAGGGAAACGGCTCGCGAGAAAACGGGCCCGAGAAGCCCGAAGCAGGACAAAAGGCCCCAGAAAAGAGCGCAGAACACTCGAACGAAGACGAGGCGCGAAAAAGCCAAACAGGGTAGTTCGAGGCTAGGAAGCCGTTCCTGTGCTACAACTGTCAGGAGCCGGGACACACAGCGGCCAGATGTAAGAAACCGCGGGTTGTGTTCTCGTACGTGAACGGTAGGGACAAGGACCTGAAGCTTCTTCGTCCCTATCTTCACGAGCTCCAGGTAAACGGAAAGCCGTGCAGGGTGCTTCGGGACAGTGCAGCGACGATGGACGTTGTTCATCCGTCGTATGTAACGCCATCCGATTTAACTGGAAAGGTAGTTTGGATCAAGCAGCTGCTCGAAAAGCACAGTGTCTGTCTGCCTATGGCGACAGTAAAGATAACTGGCCCGTTCGGAGCTAGTAACCGAGGCGGCTGTCTCGCAAACAGTCCCGTTGGTTTGTTTTCTAACCGGTCAGATTTCCTGCTGCGCAAAAGGGGTCAACAACTGGGAGAAGGGCTAGTTCAGTCATGTACGAGGTCCAAATCGCGTCAGGTCGCCCCTTTGTTGACGAGTGATCCAGAGCCAGAGGCAGCTGACGGGGAGCAAGCACTCCCAGAGTTGGAGGCAGAAAACCGGGATGAGAGTGACCAGGTTGTAGAACAGCCTGACCTCGTAGCACTAGAAAGCGTACGCCGTCCCAACGCGCCGGCGAAAAAGGCGGAGGAAGAAGGGATCAGTGAAAGATCTCTCGTAGCTCCGGCGTCACGTAACTTTGGTCCTCTGCTACGAGTAGAGAGAGTGTCTTTGACAGTCGAGCAGAAGAGCGACCCTAGGTTTCGCGGTACAGCTCAGGAGATTGCTAGGACCAATGTGACGGGGCATGAAAAAGGCGGATTGTTTTATCGGCGCTATAAGGACCGCATTTTCACGTCTAGAAATCACGTGAAAATCGATCACTACGACTTCAGCGTAAGAAAAAGGAAAGGCAAATTTAACGGCAATGCCGATGGGTTGAGAAGATTTTTCTGACATCACGAAAAACAGTAGGGATGATCTCAGAGGTCTTCGTCATCCACGGGAATGAGGATCAAAGTGGGGGCACTTCGCTAAAACCCCAAAATGTCCTCACAAATTGCGAAGAAGTTTTTGTCTTTTGTGTTTTGTTCATAGTGACCTCGTTGGAAAAATGAGTTTTTTTGGCGACAGGGGGTCTCGATACCCGGAATTGTACCAAATTTTGGTAATCCGTAATCCAGTCTGGCGGGTCTCTGGCGAATTCCTGAGCGTTTGGCTGCGGTGTGGCGTGGTGTTGTGGGGGACGTTTCCGCTGATGCCTCCGTTGTAAGAGGTTTGGGAGTTTGTTTAGTGCTTGCAGCGTCTTCTCAAGGCCTACTCCAAGCCCACCTCTTCAGGCCAGCGATCGTAACACCGGCCATTCGAGGTTTCCCTGGCCCCGGAGGGGCTGTTAAGAATGGAACCTTCGGCAACCTTCTTCCGAGTTTCAACGCTGCGGAAACGAGTCACGATCTGTTCAGGACTGTCGCCCACCTGTCGGAGCCTGCCCAAAACGAGTCTCAACGCGTCCGTGACGTCAACGGGACGTGTGTGTGTGTGCGTGTGGGTTCGTGCGCTCCGGAAGGGGAGAGAGGCATGGCCTAACTGCGGAGAACCATGGCTACGACGCACTTCTGGCTACGACGCGGCGGACTTTGCTGCAACGCACTTTGTGGCGGTTTGCTACTCGCACCTGCTGCCCTGGCGGGGAGTGAGGGAGAAAACAGACCCTATATAAGGCGGAGCGTGAGGCTGCTTCGTTGTTCTCTCGGATTTGACGACTGTATCGCAACCATGTAATTAAACCGTTCGTTACGTTACCAATTCTCCCACCTCCACTGGACCCCTGGGTTCTTCACTTCGGGGAATGGTAGTCGTCACGAGCCAGGAAGCCTCCGTACGTGCGGCTTAAACCCCGCCTCGAACAAGCCCTAATAGCCCCAACCAGCTCAGACGGCGGGTTTCGCAGTATTTGCGAAATCGAAATTATACACGCTATCTTCTGGACATGGCCACTTATAGCACTGTCAGACGTAATTCAATCTTATGATAAAAGAATGATGAGTAGAGCTTTTGGAAATATACGTGAATCGGAAGTGTGCCGGGGCTACCCAACAGATGACGCCACTAAGTTTGTTGCCAAGCAAAAAAGGGCGAATAAAAGATAGAAGGGCCTGTCCTTAGACTTGCGTGATATTTTTGAAAATAATATTGCTTTTAGCTCAGATGCGTGCTCATCATATATACCATGAGATGCATTTCATAAGCATGACTTCACGATATATATGGCGAGGACGTGCCCATTTCATATTTTTATGCACTGTAATTAATTCCTAAGTTCAGGAGCGCAACGAGGATTCAACTTTTATTACTGCGAAGCAAAGTTGTACCAATAACGGCTCTTTTGGGCTACTTAACAGGCTGATAACCTTTCGATTCAAGTAAAATATAGGGTGGTCCAAGTCACCAGGCTCGATCTAAAATGGACCGTATAAAACGGCGCCTGTACGTAGCAATTTAAACTTTTCGTCAAAGGTGTATTTCACAGGTCGGTTTTTTCCTGTAAAATTACAAAGCGTTGCTCTCTTTCTGTAAAAAAATAAGGCCAAGAAACTTGCCAAGGTCTACGGCGGGCAGTGACGCGGATGACAGGGGTTCAGTAGCGGGGTGTATTTGGCGTTCGTATTGATAGATGGCGCTACTTCCTTATCTCGACGGCTCGCGACCCCAGTGGTTTATTAAAATGAACATAAGCTTTTTGAAATGTACCTTCGGTTAAAAAACAAGTGCGGACAATAAAAGTGAAACCTAAAGTAAAAAAAAAACGCGTCTGCATAACGGCGGCGCTTTTGCTGCCAACGGATTTCGTCTGCGTGTCGTCTGCTTTCTTTCGCTGGTCGGCTGCACCTTCAGACGCTGCTCCCGACGCCATCTATCAATACGAACCCCAAACGCACCCCGCTGCTGGGCTTGGTCGTCTGGGTCGCCGCCCGCCGTAGACCCTGGCGAGTTTCTTGGCCCTATTTTTTTACTAAAAGAGAACTACGCTTTGTAATTTTGCAAGAAAAAACCGACTTGTGGAATACACCTTTGACGAAAAGTTTATTTGGTTACATGCAGGCCACCGTCGTGCAGGCGTCGATTTTTACGGTCAATTTTAGATCGAGCCTGGTGACTCGGACCACCCTATATTTGAACGTGGCACGTGCGATCGGACATTCCAGCGTCGCTTTTATGGTCGTATCGCGTGGATGGTGCAGATAGCATAACATACATGCTCGCGTCTTGCGTTTAGTCTTGCGTAGAGTTCCTGTATAGACCTTTTCTGTGTACTCTCGTCCCCAGCTACCTAATAGGCGTATCCGGTATGGGCGACGAAAAAATAATCCAACGTTTCAACCTGCAAATAGTAAAAAAAATAAAGAGGAGGCAAAACGAGAAAGTGTGACGGTTACGCTTATATCCTAAATGCCCTCTATTGGCGTGGCAAAGGCAAAACAATGTTTTCGCCCATACTGGAAGTGACGTCAATTCAAGATGGCGGCGCACTTGCAGAAAAGGTCTATAGGGAGTATTCACTGGCGGCCATAGCCGTGTGCTCGGCTGCGGAGCGCGTGCTGAATGCGAGCTTCTACAGTTCTTTCGCCACGTGCATTCCGCACCACCAAGATTGTCGGTCTTGGCAGCCTATTAATGCGAGCTCGTTCTGAGCATGCGCTCTAAACAGTGACCTCAAATATGGCGGCCAGTGAATACCTCCTATAGGCTCCATACGGGAGCCAGAGTTGCGCGTTCACGCAAGGCATGTGGATCCAGCTCCTCACGTGACTGAATTCGGCGAATAGCAGCGCCGCGCGTTCGAGGCGCGCGGCGGGCTCAAAAGCCTGGGAACGTACGCCGGGGCGCGTGCAACGTCTACTTTGCTGCACGACACTTGATACGGCTCCTCACGTGATCGGATCTCGGCGAATAGCGGCGAGGGTGGCACGCGGCATGTGGAATCAAACGCGCAACTCTGGCTCCCGTAGGGAGCCTATAGGAGGTATTCACTGGCCGCCATATTTGAGGTCACTGTTTAGAGCGCATGCTCAGAACGAGCTCGCATTAATAGGCTGTCAAGACCGGCAATCTTGGTGGTGCGGAATGCACGTGGCGAAAGAACTGTGGAAGCTCGCGTTCAGCACGCGCTCCGCAGCCGAGCACACAGCTATGGCCGCCAGTGAATACTCCCTATAGACCTTTCCAATGTTTACAAAATCACAGTCCAGCGTGCGACCTTCACAGCCCAGCACGTGCGTGTTCGTCGCTTCGGAAAGCAAGCAAAGCACGCGCCACACGCACGAACGCTCAAAATGGCACCGGCCACAAGCTCGTTTTTGGAACGGTCTATAGACGTTTCCACTGTTTACAAAAATCACAGTCCACACGTGTTAAATCACAGTCCAGAACGCGCACGTTCGTCGCTTCGGAAAGCGAGCAAATCACGCGCCAAACGCACGAACACTGAAAATGGAACCTGCCAAGTGTCCTTTTTTGGAAAGGTCTATACAGGAACTCTAGTCTTGCGGACGCGCTCGCGCCCCCTGCCAGAGAGCAACAAGTATATTTAAAAAAAGAAAAAAAAGGGCTTGTGGCCGGTTTCATTTTGAGCGTTTGTACGTTGAATGGCACGCGATTTACTCCCTTTGCAAAGCCACGAACATGCGCGTGCTGGGCTTTGGAGATAGCACTCTGGGCTGCGGATTTGTAAGCATACGAATGGTGTATAAAGGCTATATAAAATGAGGCACGCTGCATTTTTCTCTGTTCACACCACGGTGGTTCACACGAGTAGGTCGTGATGGTTGTGGTGCACAGGTAAGCTTCTTTTTCGCAGCACCGGTGGCATCGATACCTCGTGCACGTGCCAGCGAGGCAGGATCCGCACCTCGCGCAGCACTCATCGAATCTCGCAGTCAATCTCCTGAATGGTCCAAGCCTCCAAGCGCCGGTCTCCACCCAATATTGCCAACGTTGCCCCGACCTCTCAGCAACTCGGAACAACTCAGCAGCGGGGACTGCTGTTACTGCGCTGCACTCATGGTCAAGGAACAAAAGGAACGGCTGCCCCCCGCGGTCCCCGAAGAGGAGTTTACGTCTGAGTCCCAGAGCGGGGTGGCCAACGCCGACGCCGTATTAGTCCCGTTCCTTGAAGAAATACAACGCTCCCAGGTAATGCTCTCTGTGGATCCCTGAGACTAAAGAGCCGTCCACAGATACACCACAGCGCCACCTCAGCGCTACTCGGTAGCGATAGAAGTGGCGATAACCCGTTGAATTCACGCTGTAATATACCAGGTGTCCCCAAAAATAGTTTACAGGGTTTTTTTCACCGCACAAATAAACTACGCATCGCAGAACACTCATTCGCCACCCAAATGTAGCGCTAGAGGCCCGAGCCGCATGCCGAAATTTCAGCACAAACCGATATCTAATTCAAAAGTTATTAGTGATTTTCTGAAAATTTCAATGGGTAAATGGGGCCCATTTTCTCCCGTTTTCGGTTTCTGACGCCTATAGGTGGTCTTCATAGGACGCCGTATTTGAGGTGACTGCTCACAGAGAATGCTTGAAATAAGTTCATATATATGGTCCCCCTAAGAAGACAATATTGATGATGTGCATTGTGCCTGTTGGATGCGTTCTGTAAGCTTGGTGTCAACACGTGCTCAGCAGCGACGACATCAGCTATGGCCGCCAGCGAGTACCATCTATAGAACTCCACGTATTCGAGAGCTCCATCTGTTGACATTTTCCCATTGAATTTTTTATAAAATTAGTTCTAACTTTTGAATAAGATATCGGCTCTCGTGCTGAAACTTTGGCACCTGGTTCGGCAGACCGCATGGAGTGTGTCTTCACTCTGTGGTACGAGCAGGCAGCAGTCATAAATAACAAGAACAGGTATACTGAAACGTCAGACATGCAATGCAGTTTTGGCATTTGCGTAACTACAACTAAATCTTTCACAGAATATGGCATTGATAAAATCCAACATAATTCATAAGCTCAGCAGATTTCAGTACAAAATGCTAGAGTGATTTTGAATTTACACTGCGAGAAGCTGTTCCACTATGGACAACTTGACTTTTTTCAGATACAATATTAATTCACTACGTCATTTAAAAACAGTTATAAAACACCACCTAGATAAGCAGAAGGCCTCCGATCCGTCATCACAGTCAGATCGACCGAGGCCTGAGATTGGGTACGAGTGCTGCGTCCGTGTTCGGCCAGGGCTCGTGTTCAATCAGCGCGTCGAAGGTCGGACTCGGGTCTAATAGCCGAGTTAGCGCGATCCGACTCTGATGACGTTTCATGAAGGGAGAAGAGGCGATGCGGAGGCTTTGATTAGTCTAGGTCGCGTTGACTTATATGTGGCCGACCTAGTTTCTCCTACGTGTGTAGCACTGTTTAGAAGTAGAACCTTGGGCACAAATGAACTGCAAACAGATATGTACCGGGTGCCTCAGAGAAAAATTGAGCTTTTTCTGCATCGCCAAAAAACAAACATTGCATCGTCAAACGTTCCGTCTCAGCGGTTTGGACCAGATGCCCAAGTTTCATAGCTTGCCGTTATCTATTCTAAAAGGTTTAAGTGATTTTCATAAATTTTAAATGAGAAAATATGGACCGTTTCCTGTAGCCAACAGCATTTATCTCTGTGCATTCGCATGCTGAGACTGAATCAGCCTTAAATGGAAATGTTCGCTCTTTTAGCATTTTTTAGTGACGCACATTTTTTTTATTTATTTATTTATTCAGGTTACCACGCAGTGCCTAACAGGCATTATTGCGAGGAGGGGAGGTTTATAAGTGTTAATAAACTTGCAAGCGTTTTCTCTCTGAAAGGGCACTGGTCTAACTGCCTCCAAAAGTAGTAGCGGGGGTTTACGCCGAGATACGGCCGCCAAGAGCGATACACTCGTGCGTCGTATACTTCGCGAGGCGACCAATTCAACGAGTGACTCGGGACGCGGCATACGAAGCACGCATGTCCCAGTAATTTGAAGTCGTATCTCGGCGTAACGTGGTTAAACGTCACTGTTTTCCCTCGTTCAAATACTTGAGGTATGAACCGTAGACATAAACACGAGCACAGCTTCGTTACTGGCACGTGAACGAGTTCTTACTTTCGTTAAGGGGAATCACTGACTGAAATGCCGCGAATTAGGGCACCCAATTCACCGAGCGAAGTCTATAATTTTTAAATGCCTAATATACGACAGGCAGTTCCGAGTTCCGCCCGCGCACCTCGAAAAGAAATACGTGTGTAGTCAACATTCTAGTACGGCTCCGATTACACAACTGCCGTACATAAATCGGAATTTCTGATAATAAACCTACGGTGGCTCCGAGGCGAGAGCGCTGGCCTACGGATCCCCATGTGGCGGTTTCGAATCCCGGCCGAGGTGCCCGCACTCTGACGGAGGCTTATTGCAGAGGAGGCGCCGTGTAACCGAGCTTTCGGTTGCACGTCAGAAGATCCCCAGGTGATCCAAATTAATCCTCAGTCCTCCGCTGGGGCGTGCCAGATGCCCGTCGTTGGTTGGCACGTAAAACCCCCAAATTTGACTTTTTTTATAATGAACCAATTAACATTTCCAAGTCATGTACTTCCCCCCAAAACTTGAAAAAACAATCAAGAACTTATCTTGAACTGACAAACGACGCACTTCTGCTATGGTGTCTGGAACGCGTCTCCGACTGGTGTGTTTACCGCGTCCAAAAGAGTGGTCCCTCAATTTCCGCCTGATGACGTCATAGGAGTGTCATGCTGTCGCCGGTCGCGATCCTGGTGGTGTTCCACTAGCGGTGGGTGATGTGGCACACGCATGTTCTGCTGCGGGTCACTCTCCACTGTGACAGTCCACGGAAGCTTCGGCAGTCAGAAGTTGGAACGCCGTGACGACAGCGCCACTCGCGTTTGCTCGTGCCTTTCGCCGGCATTTCTATGACCAACCGCCAGGATCGCGACATCCGACAGAATGACACTTCGGCTTCTGTGACGTCATTTGTTGCCACTTCAAGACAACGTTTGATGTAACATAGGACGCTAAACACAACAGTCGGAGACGCGCTTCAGGCACCATACCTCAGCACTTCTATCGGCCCGTTCGACCGCCGTCATGTCTTCTTGTTGACAGCAATAGCGATGGGGTGTCTGTGTCTCTGTGGTTTAGAGTGCTAAACCGAAACTAGAAAAAATGGTAGCCTCTTCTAATTTTGTACATAATCCACCACTTTTTCCTGGTTGGATTAGCCGATCAGCCCCCCCCCCCCCCCCCCCCTTTCTTTCCCTTGACGTTTACAAAAACATGCCTTATACGCACAGCCTACTATGACGCCGGCCTATTTTTTTAATAAAATGTCCCGGCAAACCTAAAAAAAAAAGAAAAAAAGTTGACGGTGTTTTTAGGCGGAAACATTTTTTCCTCTGTAAAAGGTGTAATATTTTCTGAACACCTTTTCGAAGCCACCAAAAGGTGTAACAACACTTTCACACGCTTTGTAGGTGTATCAAAAAATTAGTTATTGTAAAAAATTATAGCTCTTTGAAAAGGTGTATTCGGTATAAAACACCTTCCAAACACCAGTATAGGTGCTTTGAAGTTGACTGCGTAGAAACGTTACAGGTCGAGCTCGCAGGTACCCTGCCAGCTCCGCTGTAGTGTGTTGGCTACGCAATTAGGCTCACGACGCCTCTATCGACCTTCCTGTCGTTCACGCACGGTGTCGCAAGCTTTCAGTACTTCACGCGACTGCAAAGACTAACAAGGCAGCGCAGCGACGAGGTTTGACACCCCGAATAATAAACAAACTAGCTTACCCGAACCAAACGATTACGAGCCAGTTAGTAAGTCAGTACAATTTTATTAGTCGCCGAAAAAGGAATTAGGAGCAGGTCAGGAGCCCACGAAGTGTCCCCTCCAAGCACCCCCCCCCCCTCCTCCTCCTCCCCTCAGACGACGGCCAGCATCCCCTGGACCCCGGCGGCGTCCTCGGCCAGTCGGACTAAGTCTTCTTGGACTCGAGGGTCCGAGCTGAGCAGGGTGGTCTCCCAGCTACCTTCATCTCTGAGCTGCCCCAGTTATTTATTCACGCACGCGCCCCTGTTTATCTTACTACACTGCCACACCTTGTGTCCTATGTTCGCCCTCTGCCCGCATAGTTTTCACGCGCCTGTGTACCTGTCCGGATACCACCGATTCAGTAAAGCCGGACACGGATGGGTGTTCGTTTGCAGACGTTCTCATCGCCAAGGGCTGTCTCTTGCATAGCGAGGGGTGCGGGGGGGAAACCTCGCCCTCCCGTCCGTGTAGTGGTCGAGAGTATCTCCAATGCCCGAGTCGCAGTAGAGCAATAAACAGAAACAAACAACAGCAACGAGCCCCAAACCAGAGTATTTCGTGATATGGCAGGTTTGCAATCACTTGTGCTTCTTTCACGAGTACCGAACGACTAAACCCCTGTCAAAGGTACCATCGCGAGCATGCTGCATGTGTTTGAGGCTTGTCGCTGTTGTTTGTTCCTGCTTGTCACTCGTCTCGTCTATAATAACTCGTCTATGTTTATTTCATAAAATCTACCACCATAATGCAAATCTTCGTCAGCATCTGTTAACACAACCATCATACGACTCATCACGTTTCGACCATCAAAATAAAGTTGGCATCCCTCAGTGTCGCACCTCAAGCTTTCATCAGTCTTTCGTACCCATGACATCACTGAACTGGAATCGCCTTCCCGCACCTGTAGGCTGTTGCCAGCATAGCCGCAAGTGCCGGATTCAAAGCTGCACTTTGCGAATATTTTTTTTTATTTTTTTTTTTATTTTGGTGGACAAAGTTTTATTTTAACAATGTTCTGTTTTGGTTTTTTTATGCTTACCTGCCTAATTACTGTTTGTCTTTGTGTGCAATTAGATGTGTGTGTTCACTCCCCTCTATAATGCCTTCGGGCCCTGAGGGAATAAATAAATAAATAAGTAAATAAATAAATAAATAGTGGCATTCGGTCATAAAGGTCACCAGCCTGTCTCTCCCCGACGACGTGACGGGGGCTCCCGACGTTGTGCCGGGCCGGACGGTATAACTCCTCGGGCCGCGTCGTGAGCCTCCTCGTTGCCAGGACGCGACGCGTGTGCCGGTGTCCCCACGAGTCTCACTTTTTCTCTTTCACCGAAGCTCGTTACACCTCTGAGGACGCGCAGAGTCTCCGGCGACACCCTCCCTTTGGCGGAGCTGCGAACCGCGCTCTGCGAGTCGCACCCTGACTCCGGGCGTGCTTAGCACGAACACCACTGCAACCTCTTCCGCCGTCTCCAGGTCGTCGCTCTTCACGCTGCAGCTCGCGACGAGGTGTCCGTCACCGTTCACCACCGCCGCTGCCATGGCTCCTCTTCCCTTGTACTCGGCCGCGTCGGCATACATGATTCCCTCCTCTTTTTTTTAGCGCCCTTCCCAGGGCCTTGGCCCTCGCCTCCCTTTTCTTGGCGTCGTGCACTGGATGCATGTGCTTTGGGATGGGGGTGAATCTGCAGCATCTCCCTGGCGTCTGGAGGAACGTCCACTTTCTCGCCTTGCTGCGTCTCGTACCGGAGGCCTAGGCTCTTGAGGATGTGCCTGCCAGTCGCGCTCCTCGTTAGCCGTTCTAGCTGGGCCGTTCTTAGAGCCTCGAAGAGCTCGTCGATGGTATTGTGTACCCCAGGGCCGCCAGCTTCTCGTTTGACGTCGAGTCCGACAGCCCTATGGCTCCCTTGTATGCTTTCCGCACTATGCATTCAGCTTGGACATTTCGGCCTCGCCGAGTCTCATGAAGGGGACCACGTATACGCCGGCCGGCTCATCACGAAGGCCTGTATACAGGCGCATAAGGTTGCCTTCCTTCATCCCATAGTTCCTGTTGGAGATTCTGGCGATGAGCCGGCCCGCGACTTAATAGGCCGTCCCTCCCAGGGCCTGGATCATCTCCCTGTCCTTTCCGTCTGCCTGTATGCGCAGGCCTGTAGCAGCCTGATGCTCTTGACCACTTGACCTAGGGGATGCTGTGCCCCTGCAATTATTTTCGCGGCGGATTCAAGGGACGGACGTCAACATTACGTTTCTTCGTCGACTTGTCTGCTGCAACGCTAGGACTACAGCGCCTTGGACGCCTCACCAGCGTCATATGCCATCTTGTTTCGAAAGCCACCGACGCCACGTCAGCGTCGCGTTGCAGCTGGTTTCCGCTTCGCGGTTCGCGAAAGCGGCTGGGAGAAATCGGTCCCGATTCCCGAAGCGCTTGGCAAAAACGCGACCCAACCGCTCGATCTCGCGGGGAACGCGGTCTACGAAAACTCCCTAATGGCTTCCCCTGTCGTGATGCATTTACGCTGCCACAGATACGGTACGCCACCAAAGACATTTTGGCGGGTGGCTGCGACGGCTGCTGGCGGTAGCTGCCGCGACCCAGGCGCAGTCGCGGAGGCGCAACGAAAAAGCGCGTGATCTGTCCCCTGCCGTCGTGGCGCTCTACGTTTTGCAACAGTTCTATTGAGCGTTAGGTTGTCTCATGTACGTTCCCAAAGAGCTCGATACTCTAGCGGACAGCAACATTGAGGCGGTGGACGTTCATTCGAACTTGGTTTCTCAGCAGACGACTCTTGCCCAGCAGACGACAGGCGGTTCTTTGGCGCAGTGACACACACGCTCCCATTACGTGGTGTCACGTGCCTTGCGTCGGGGGGACGGGGGGGGGGGGGGGGGGGGGAGGGCGTAGCATTGACAGTTCGCAAAGCAGCTTATTCATCGCGGTATTTAGTCGTACGACCCATTTAACGGGTGAAACGTGCACAATTCAAAGAACACACAGTCTGACTTGGTGCTGTATGCGCGCCATTTCAAAGAGGGGCGCATGTTGCAATGAAAATCTTCGCCACAGCGAGGGGCACTGCAGCCTGTATAGGCAAGTCGTTTTCATCGCAAATCTGTGCAGCCCTTTGCTCCTGCCCGTCACACTTGTGCCTGGGATGTCCATCACTTGGGGTATCAGGGCAGGCTTCTGCGCGAGTACTTGTACGAGCAAGGATTCTCCTTGCACTTACGTCATAACAGCGGTCATTGTGGTGGCCTTGTTGCTGAGCTTTTCGAACCTACATATGGCACCAGCGAATCTGTTTTTCTCGCCGAAAATAACTAGAGGAATGACCACCAGCATGACGCGACGACGTCACGTGCAAGCGATGTACAGGCTCTCACATAAGATATTTTATACAAGAGCGCATTGATCAACGTGGCTGACTGCACAGTAACATAAAGGCATCCGACACTCCGCTTCATATAGCATAGTGTACAACGCTATCAAAGCTTCTGTCGGGAACCTGTGTTTTGATGTAGCGTTTTGATTGGGACGCGCTCTCCTGGGGGTGAGACGCTAGAGTAGTTCCAAAAACAATTCCGCAATTCATTTTTTAAAGAGTTATTGAAATTCAATTGAGCAGAGGAAAATTGCCGTGGTGTTCACAAGACGCGGTCACACCCGCAAGACTGGCACACATCTCACCCATCGTTCCGACCCATCACTTTGAAATAGATGTCCATTGCTTTGCAGGCCAGGTGAAGTGTCAGGATGAATTAGGAAACGTGATTTAAAGGGATGTTGAACGGAAATTTGGAGCTCACGAAACAAGGTTGGGGCGATAGGCGGGACGCTTCAAAACCAAAAAGCCAAAAGCGTCACTCATACAGCGATATCTCTAACGGTTGGCTGTATTTTTGGAAAAGAACTGCGCGATTGAACACGGCCGACGAGAGACATCACGTCACAATTCTCATTCACCCTCCTCTTCGCATGCCGTTGAGCCGAAGCGAGGAGGAGAGAAGCAAGGCCGCCTCCCCTTATTCTCAACTGTTCCAGGAGAGTCGTGACGTCACATTCGTCACTTAATCGCGCCCTTCTTTTCTAACAAATATGGCCATCCGTTTGAGATGTCGATGTACGAGTGATGTTTTGGAGTTCGTAGCGTCCCGTTCAACGCTTCTGCGGTATTATTGTGCGAAATCAAAGTTTCGGTTCAGCATTCCTCATAGTGTTCGAGGAATTGTATAGCCTGGCCTGTTCCAGCTAAAACTCGCAGCTAAGCTTGTACGTATTCTAACGCAGTTACGGGACCAGAAGTACGTACTGCGAGGAGCCATCGTGGCAGTCGTCGTCATCGTCATCGTTCTCGTCGTCATGTACGTCATCATCGCGGCCGAGATGAGATCGTCGCAACCTCAGAAGCCTTCACCAAGGACGACGACGATCAGAGCCAGTTCCGCAGCATCCCCATGAATTTGTTATACCATATCCTATTCGCCCATTACCGTGGGCTAACCACCGTAATGGGCGACTAATGTGTTTACCTTGAGGGTATTAGAAATAAATAAATAAATAAACCTCCAGATTTTGCATCACATGCAGTCTAATAAAAGTTTTATTTCGCTTTACTGCAGAACACAAAGACAGCCAATCATGGTGCGAAATAGAAGGATGCGAGCGAATGACGAAGCTCATATTGTGATAAGATATGAAAAATAACGCCATGCGCACAGGGACAGGGTGCGAGTAAAACGCCACGCTCATTGTCTGATCTATTCGTTTTTTGAGCTTAATTGTTCTATAAGCTCAGATTCCGTTATTGTTCGCCGTGATTCGTTGTCTTATGTTATGAAGGAAAGTGAACTCACAGAACTTTCTTTTACAGTGTGACCATAATCCTCGGCCTGTATACACAGCACACGCGGAGATTACAGTCATCTGACTTTATAAGCTAGTGACTGATTGGAACAAAAAATAATTTCACCTCAACCATAGCTATGCCTCAACGAAGGCGCATCTGCCAACCGGGTATAGGCGACGTGTCATCATCGAGTCATATTTTTTTTTTTTCACTTCGGTTAACACCAACGAACGTGATCCTTTTTTTTTTTTTTCCTCAAGGAATGGAGTTCACAAATTGTCTATAGGGGAGTAACGATTCCTCCTAATATAAATGTGATGTCGGGATTTCCGTTTCAGTTGTCCATTTCAATGCATGAACAATTAAAAATTCATTGAAGTATAAACGGGTATGCGCGTAAAAGTGCATTAAAGTTTAGTGCATATGCGAATACGCTTTTCCGCGGACGCGTTCTAAATGCGATAAGTATTTAGGATAACTAAAAAAAGACAAAAAAAAAAAACCGGAACCCCCAAAATGACAGCCGACGATCCGTTGCTGACAAAGCACGGTCCCAGTCGTTGGAAACTTGTACTTCAAGCGCTGGAAATGACTAACCGCACGTTTAGGAAACTTTGTTTATATATATGTATATATGATGATGATTAACTTTATTTTCAAAAGGGTGGCGCCATGGCCTCATTGGGGGAAGGGGACCATAGGTAGGAAAAGTTTACATAAAACATTAAAAAACTGCGACTTTCCCATAGCTGGTTCCAATCAATGAAGGAGATTAAATCCAGCGACAAAAATGAGCTTACACTTTCTTTTTGGACGTGTAAACAAATGTTATGATTTAACACCGTGAAATATAGTCCGGACTGTTTATTTTTTTTATACCTCAGCAGAAGACATCTAATTAAACACATGTAATCATTTTTACAGTGGACGTTTTCTAGTACCTTAATCTTTCATACACATTATGACAATTCTCTCTGTGAACAGTGCGCGTGCACAGCTTTGATCGACGCCATGGAAGATCGGTGGCCGAATGGGCTAGCGCGCACCAGTTCGGAGCACGTGGAGCGAAAGCTCGCGCTGCAGAACCCAGGGACCCTAAGTTCAACTTCAATCCCCACCCCTGCCCGTTTCGATCTGAATGAGCATCGTACCGGCGTGCGGTCGTGTATCACTACTGTGTGATGCACTTTAAAGACCACAGGCTAGCGGTTGTACTGCACTGGCTAAATTTCTCATCTACAGCTGGGAGACTCGTCGCCCGTTGATTCTAGGCTGTATAAACATCCACACAACCCAAGTCGACGCCACGGTGGAAGAAACACATTAGAGAGTTTTAGAATAGGTGGCCCCAACGTTTGGGTTCCGCTAAGAAATTGGGGCAACCAAACGCAACAAGGTTGGCGTCGACGGCTTATATAATAGGGGTTTTGCAACGCAACGCAGCGCGCTTATGTTTCTCGCTTGCAGTGCCAATGCAGCTAACGAGCGTAATAATTAAAAAAGAAACATATAAAAAAACGTAAAACATGTGCGCTTAGCAAGTACTTTTTGTTTACAAATAATAGTTAAGGTAAATCACAATCAAGCCGGCTAAAACAAGAGACAATTAGTGATGGGCTGAACTTTTGCCGAATCCCAAGATACGGCAAGGCCGAACGTTTGCCGAACCTTTCTAAAGATTCGGCGAAAATTCGGCAAAAATACATTGTTACCAGACTTAACGTTGATATTTAGTTTTTTCTGGCGAAAAAAAGTTTTATGCATTTTTTTAAAACTTAAATGCAACATGTAATGCATATTCACACGGCTATTACTAAATAAGGTGATATTCTACAAGATAATTGTATCGGTGTCGTTTTTGTGTGTTTACTGGCAATGTTACACTGACTACTTGCAGAAGTGGCGTGACAACGAGGTTGGGTAATAGCGAGCGTGGCGCAGTCACGAATCAAGTGTGTGTACGTTGTTAAAATGAAGGCAATGCTCTTGCTTTCTTTGGGAGTCACCGTTTCGTGCGCGAAAACGAATGCAACGGTTGCTCAGCCTTTACCAGAAGAAATAACAATATTATTGTAAATATGCCTGTTTTTCAATTTAAGTCACTTGACGTCAACTTTGCATGGAAGTGTGCGTCCCATATTAGCAACGTCTGGTTTTTAACCCTTAAAATGCCGGTTTCGGATGTTAGGACACACACTGACGTTTAGGAAGATGGGAAATGTCGGATGTGCAAGGTCCAGCATTATAGTTGTGTGTTTAGTTTTATGCAGATACATGAAAATCGCGAAATAACTCTAACTGAAAAAGCATTATTATTTTGTTGTTGCACACACTACTTGTGAGCTGAAAACAGGATTGTTATAATTGCGAGGAGTGGTTTAAAGTAATTGTCGGCCAATATTTCAACTACCTCGTTGCATCACTGGAAATGTCAAAAGAAAATCACGTTATCCAGAATGTACCGCATCATTTGTCACTTGCGAAGTGAATTGCGTAAATTACTGGTCGATCTTCTATTCTTGAGGCAGAAAATATTGAAGAGGACCACACTCGCTCACAAACGCGCAGTTTCCTTGTTGCCTACTTTACACCGCGCCGTAACCGCTGGTTGTACTACAATTCACGATGGTAACCGCACGACTGCACGGCGTCCATTTGCAACCCATGGCCCCGTCGCGTTCTCGCGCGTGCGCAGACATTTGCCGAATTTTTGCCGAATCTTTGCCGAACTTTCCTTCAAAAGTTCGGCATTTGCCGAACTTTGCCGAATCTGAAGTTCGGCAGATTCGGTCCATCACTATACTCCGTTTCACCTTATGTTGTACCGCAGCGAAGGCTAGAAGCGCGAGCTCACAGCGTTGGCAGCTGCCCTTAATGCACGAGAGCTTGTGCCGCCGAGATGTGCCCCATAGCAAGGAGCTCGCGCTTGTAGCTTTTCCTGCGGTACATCATAAGGTGAAACAGAGTATAGACCTTTCCAAAAACGAGCTTGTGGCCGGTGCCATTTTGAGCGTTCGTGCGTATGGCGCGTGCTTTGCTCGCTTTCCGAAGCGACGAACACGCACGTGCTGGGCTGTGAAGATCGCACGCTGGACTGTGATTTTGTAAACATTGGAAAGGTCTATAGAGACAATCTAAAATCAGTATAAATGTTGTTGACTGTATTCAGCCAAAACAATCCGATCCGTAGCGCTCTAATTTAGGGCTCGTTCTCGGGTTTTTTGGGCGTTCCACGCGCTTTGACCGTCTGTCGCCGAAGATTTAGGCCTTCAATCTCTGCGAACAGCTGCTGTATTTAGATCTGAGCTGGAGCAAATTCGAAGCCTTAAAATGTTTGTTTCCAAGCTGCAGGTATCGTGCCACGAGCAAAATCCACTCGGAGCCACGAGTAGCAATACGTTGTCATGTCAACGGTTATCCGCGTCTCTTTAGGCTTAGAATCGGCCAGAATCAGGGACGATCTTTAAAATGGCGCGAGCCTACCCCTCATTCTTTGTGACTTGAGCGAGATAAAGCAAAGCGAAAGCCGGTTGCATCATTCATTGGCAATGAAATTGGCTAATAGTGCAGCGACCATGCAGAATTTGCTCCGAAGCGGGCGGAAAGGGCGCCGCCATGTTTGCCGACGCAACCCGGCCTCAAGCAATGGACCTCTTGGCGAATATGTGCTGCCACCTAGACACGCGGATCGGTTCGAGACTAGGTGAATGGAAAACAACGCGCGCCCAAGGCCTCTCCCACCCGTTCCACAACCAAAACGTCAGCTACATCCTGTTCACCAGGCGATGTGACCTAGATACGGCTCCCCCAAGCTCACCTTTGTCCCCATCGTGCTCTTCCGCCCCGAGGTCGACACAACGAAACCGCTCAAAGGCGAGAAATGCAAGATGGCGGATTGTTTGGAACTAGATACTCTCGAACCCAGGCGCATGAAATACTCCGCGCATGCGCACCGCGTATTTCTACAAAAGGTCCATTGCGGGCCCCACGCTATATAATTGCCTCACGGCGACGTTGAGGGGGTGACTTCAGCGTTTTGGTAGGGAGGAAATAAGCGGGATGCGACCGTTAAATGAGCGAGATGTGACTCCAATCGAGATAGGCGAGGAGGCAGGAAAACTACAAGAACTAGAGAAACACCCCAAGGCACACGTCGAGGAAAGACAGATAACAAGGCCAGTAAGCCGAGTAAGAGGGAGACAACAAAACAAGCAAATACAACCGAGAATGGCGGTGGAGAAATAATAAAGTGCGAGGGATGCTACCGATGGGTAGATCTAGAGGCGACGCCATTTGAAGCACTCGAGGAGGCAGAGGCAAGCCGTTACAGATGCGCGCTATGCATCAAAATTGAGGTACTACAGGAGATTTCAGAGAATGCCCTGATGAAGGCAAAAGAAGAATAGAGAGAACAGGAGGAGTGTCTCAAGACGCTTTTTGAAGAGGAGAAAACATTGAGGACAGCAGAACAAGCTAGAAGGGAGAAGCTAGAAAAACAAGTTGCAGAGCTCATCAACACACTAGAGGCAATGCAAGGTGAGACGAGGAAGGAAAGGAGGCCCCCGAGCCCGCACATGACGCAAGAAGGGGAAGGGAGGAGACAGGCCAGGTCAGGCAAGAGGGATTGATGGCACCTCCGACAGTTCAAAAAAACTCCCAGGTCGGAAACTAGGGGTGTGCGAATATTCGAAATTTCGAATATGAATCGATTATTTTCCTTATTCGAAACGTATTCGATTCGAAAATTGCATATTCGGAAGTTCCCGAATATTCGGCCAGAGCCGAATATTCGGGAAAAACGGCGAATATTCGCACAAACTACGAACATTCGAGCAAGTAACGAATATCTGCTTGCCACGCATTCCCCTATGAATATGTTTATTCACTAAAAAAAGACGTATGATCCGTGCGTTATCGGTCTGCTCCGTTTCTATCTGTCCGATGGCAGCAAGACAGGATCAGTTTCGGTTTCTTTTTCACCAAGCCCTTTGTTGTGTGGCGCTTATATAGAAATATGTGATGCCATTGCACGTTCTATAACTTGATGCAATAAAATAAACCTCGAGAGTGAAATATAAATATAAAATATATCTCGAGAGTGCTATCTAATATAAATGTTGGAAAATTAAAAAAAAAAGGAAAAAGCTAGGGGCGGGCAGAACATTGCGTCGCCATCGACAACAACTCCTGCCACCAGTGCCTGCCACTCCCGCTCAGTCAAAATTAGAGATATCGCGAACCTGCCCAGTTTCGAGTTCGACTAAGTTCGACTTTTTCGACCTTTCAACGAGATGTTCGACAAAGGTTCAACTGAAGTTCTACTTTTGTGCGCATGCGTTAATATTAAAAAAAAAAGAAACTAATTGACTCAACTGGCGTAGGAAAAGTGCAATATTTGTTGGGTTAATGAAAGTGTTAAAAGCGCATGTTTTCGCTTTTATATGAAGTAAACATTGGTTACCATTTTATAAAAAATAAAATAAACTACTTTCTATATTATTTGTTTCCCAAAATTCGAAATATTTGTGTAAAAGCCGGGCAACACTGTCCATAAGTCAAACTTCTTCGAACTTGAGGGAAATTTCGCAGGTTTCACGATTCAAGGGTCTTTCTACTGGCGGAAATGTTGTCATGGCGCGTAGGGAGCGCTTACGTTCTGAACAGTTGAACAGTTAATTTGCCTACACGATAATTGTAATGAGTGCATTACTAGAAGCCTCTTTAGCCTGCTGCAGCCCAGTAAAATGGAGTTGCATTGATTTATTTTGAAAAGGCAATAAAACCTGCTGTTACCTCTTGTTTTGTAATTTTTCATTATAAGACACATATTCGATATTCGATTCGATTTTCGAAGCCCGTTTTTTGTCTCATTCGTATTCGATTCGTATTCGAAAATTTCAAAATTCGCACACCCCTATCGGAAACGGAACCCAGAAAGTGGTAGACGAGGACAGCGAAGTGATAGACCAGAACGGGGAGAAGGCAATCAGGGTAGAATACGAAGAAAAGACAGAAACTGAGGAAGTGACAAGCATGTACATAGAAAAGACGGACAACCCAGGGGCAAGGACAAAGGTTGTCTTCCTGATAGGCGATGCCAATGCAGAGAAACTAAAGCCTGTACTGGAGGAGGAGGTGAAGGATGCTAGAATGAAGACGTGGTTCGAGTCAGGGGCAACTTTGGGACGAACTCTGGAACAAGCAAGAGATCTGAAAGAACTAGATGAAGGAAAAAGAGCCCTCGTAGTCATCCACGCAGGCATGGAGGATGTCATGAGTGGACAGGAGGTCAACAGCATGATCGAAACGAGAAGGATCCAACTGAAGGAACTGCTGGAGAAGTCGCAATGGCACTGCTATGCAATATGTGCGGTACCTATGATACAAACAAGAGGACAAGAGACCTTGCAGAGAGCAATGGAACTTAACGACAGCCTGAGGAGACTATGCAGAGAGATGGGCCCACGAGTGGATTTCGTCCCAGTGACGGGAATGTGGAATAGACCAAGTTGGCTGCAAGGAACACAGTACTCAAAGGAGGCGGCAGATCATGTGATGACGAGAATTAGTGCTAGGTTTCGGGCTTTTTTAGAGACCCCAAGGGGGCCCAAAACACCGAGTAGAAAAGAAGGCAAACGAGATCAGCTGGAAGGGCTGCTGAGAGCCTTGATGGAAAAGCTGAAAAGCGGTTAGACGAAAGACACGATGAGCCTGGGGCAGAGGGGCCAGGAGAGGCAGCGGAGCAGGGGAGACTAAGGAGAGTGAGCTTGAATTCGTTTGGTGAAGGAATCAGAAAAAAGAGACATAGAAGAGAACGTAAACGCAGGGAGAAACTCAATCTTGGTTTTTTGAACATACTGGGGGGTCGAACAGAAAGGAAATAGGAAGAGATATACAACCACATGCGGCAAGAACGGATAGCCCTGTTTGGGGTGGTGGAAACTCACCTTAGGGGGGAAGAGGTACCACCTCATGACCAAGACTTTGTGTGGGAGGGCTGCAACCGAATAACGGAGGACAGAAGAGGAGGGGGCATTGGGTGTCTTTGGATCAAAGCGCAACAACGGACCAGAGGAGCCCTGAATGTAAAGAGCTCATGCGGATGCTGGGAAAGCTGATGGGTAGACCGGTGGCCATAGCAGTGGTGTATTTTTGGTCGGGGAGCCAAGAAGAAATGAACCAAAAAAATTTATGAATGCCTAATGCAAGACATACAAGAGCTGCAGGGGCAGCGCGAGGTGATTGTGTCGGGGGACTTTAACGGACATCTAGAGGAGCTAGATGGGAAGATGGACGCCAATGGCAGGCGACTGATGGACCTAGCTAGACGAAACAACCTGGTGGTAAGCAACCTGGAGGAGAAATGTGAGGGAAGGGATCAATGCTCAAACATAGACTATGGCCTACTGTCGCCCAGAATATATGACAGGCTGACGAGCATGAAGATAGATGAGGATGGCTTGGGCAACCTGTGGAGCGACCACAATCGCCTCAGATTGATCTTTGAGACACATGTGGACAGAACAGAGAAGGGGAAACAGGAACATAAAACAGAACACCCGACAGAGAGGGAGATAGAGAAGATAGCAACAGCACTGAAGGGAGCTTGAAAATACCTCAAAATAAATCCACCAAACCAGTGGCATATTACGTCCGTTAAAAAGTATACAGTACATATGCCACAATGTATCGGATATTATCATATACACATACACACGCAATAATATGCAATACACAAGACAACGCAGAAACACAAAAAAGGTAACATTTTATATGCTCGCCTTTTTCTTTCTGCGGAACTTGAACGTATATTTCGAATTCGACCTATACCTGTTTTCACCTTAAGAACCGAAGTAAAACAAGTCCGGCTCCTCGCGGAACGTTACTAATTTCCCCCTTTATGTGGATAATGAAGACATATGTAGGTGAATTTTAGATTAGATATATGTTATCTTATCAAGATGTACACGTTCCAAACGTCAAAGGCATCGCTTTTCCCTCCGACAACCGAATCTCGTGAGAACTATTTCACGCCGCGTAGGAACAATGCGCAACACGTACTTTTTTCTTGAGGTGAAAACAGGTATAGTTGCTCGGATGAGCTGCTTGTTTTCTCTCGCCATCTTTAGAAAGTCTTCACAGCTGTACACCTAAATATACCGCACACAGAGCTCCTCTTTAACCATTGGGACGCTTAGCTGATTTCTCTCATCCGTCCACAAGTTCCCCATCACGCTAAAGACGCGTTCCACAAACGCGTTGCTGCAGGGAATGGAGAAAACATGCTCCATTAGGTTCTGCAAATGGGGCACCTGACCTCTTTCAAGAATTTGAGCCAGATCGAGCTCGAATTCTCGTCATGTCCTAGAAGTCCAGGGAGAATATCCCTCAAAAAACAAAGCTCTGAGTACAGTTCATCGCCTTCCTCTTCAAAGTTAATGCCAAAAAGCTCCCCCGCATTCATTACGACTGACATGCTGGGTGCACCTTCGCGCAGAGCTAATTCGGCGAGCCTCTTAAATGGGGAATTCTCGAAGTCAAACCACTTTCCAAAGTACGCAAGGGCCCTGTCATAACATTCACGAAGTCGAGCGTTGCAGCCTGTCCGCCCGGAAGGGCTTCAAGTCCCTGATTAGCCTTGACACCGAAGAACATATCATCCTTCCGGTTAATCAGCTGCTTCCTGAGCTTAGTCATTACAGCGTAAAGTTCTGCCAGCTCAAGATGACTCTATTCGAGGGTAAGGATCGTTGAATGAAACATTGCAAGGAACGAGTGCATGAAGTGCAGATAGCACTCCGGAAGCGTGATACACTCCGAAAGTCCATCGGCTTGGTTGCCAATAAATATCCAGATTATTTTTTCGCACTCCTCCTCGCCCTGACTCAGAAAGTAGGACTTGATGGGAGCCCAGTTCTTAATCAGTCTGTCTAAGGCCGTAAACAAGCTTAACCAACGGACAGAAATATGACCCAGCACTTTGCTATATTCCTGATCACAGAAGTAAAAAGAAAAAAAAAAAAAACGTTTTCAATTCCTCTACACATTTCGAACTAGAAGAAAACTCTTTGAAGACCTTTAGTACAAGGGTTTCCACGTCAAACTTTAAAGGGGCGGTGCAACGATATTGAATTGGAATGTTTTTTCACTTTACACGAGCTGAATGGCACTAGTGAGACTCAAGGATACTTGCACGCAACGCCACTGGCCAAGAAACGCCTTTGTTGCGCTGTATTTTCGAGGACAAAACCGAGTGTTTTCATTCAATCTCTATTTCGCAAAACCTGATGACGTAGCTGGGCGGTAGCAGTACCGCCCAGTGACGATATTTGAATGCGGCTCATAGATTGACCCGAGCATGGCGTGGAACACTCGATTTGGGCTCGTGATAATCGACTAGATCGAGAAGCATTCGGGTAGTGTCCTGTGTCCAATCGCTGCAATGACGACAACAGCCGAACCATAACAATGTCTGGAACTCAGCGCGTGTTCTGTGCCTTGCCAACCCCAGCGCATGGCTATGATCAACATTGGTGGCATATAATCGGCTCCAGATCACGTGGCCGCTTGTTCTGGCTGCGAGTTGAGGGGGTGAACTCTGCTCGTTTTTATTTATTTTTTTCTGCGACTTAGATTGCGTGTGGTGAAAAACAAACGGGTATTTCACAGGTCATTAACGTCAGGGATCCGTTCTAAGCGGTATTTGCGCAAAATACAACAATCGTTGCATCGCCCCTTTAAAGACTTCACTGCGTGCTTGGCAGCGTTGTGCACTACCTGGCAATTACAATTGGCCTTCATCAAGTGCGGCTGATATTTTTGCATATTCTGGAAAACGGAGTTGTGTTTCCCATAATTCACAGAAGCGTTATCCGCGCTATACGCTACAGCTCACCTGTATCACCTATAGTGCGACAAAGCTTGTACGAAGACGACCCAAACGACGGCCTGTGCCGCGAGTGCGGCTGCGCTGCGACTACGCGGCACCTCGTATGGGATTGTCCCGCCTACGGAACCATGCGGGCCCCTGGACACTTTCCACGGGGAAGACCGTCCGGCTTCCTTCGTCAACTGGGTGCTTCCCAGCACGGCAGACAAGGAACACGTCTCGCCCCTCTGGTCGCGGCTGGCCAGGTTGGCGGAGTTCGTCTTCGCAAGAAGGCGGCCCCGGCCGGCTGCTACTCCTGCGAGGAAGCAGGAGAAATGACACCAGCGGCGAGGATGACACCGTCATGGACGCGGCCTGCAACCGCATGAACGACACCAAAGACCCGCTTGCGTCCCCCATAACGACTGCAGGAAGACGGGAACAAGCAATGATGACCTTCACTGATGTCTTATGGCAAGAGTGAGTCGCAAAGTCAAAATAAAGACGTTCTGTCAATCAATCAGTCGTGACCTCGAGGGGGCCGGTCCACCGGACGTGGGCTCGCGCGCCCCCGGGGCCACTGTGAGAAGAAAAAGAAGAGGACGGCACGGGGCAGAGCTCGGGCAGCGAGCTCACGGAAGGCGCTGCCTCCAGAGCGTCCAACTGTGAGACAGCTGTAGTTACTTCGTAGTTCGTAGGCGTGCTGTACGTTCCTTAAAAGCTGTGTATTAGCGGTGTTCGAGGCGGGGTTTTAGCCGCACGTCCGGAGGCTTCCTGGCTCGTGACGACGACCATTCCCCGAAGTGAAGAACCCAGGGGTCCAGTGGAGGTGGGAGAATTGGTAACGTAACGAACGGTTTAATTACATGGTAGCGATACAGTCGTCAAATCCAAGAGAACAACTGGAGCCCTCACGCCCCGCCTTATATAGGGGTCCGTTTTCTCCCTCTCTCTCCGCCAGGGCAGCAGGTGCGACCGCCACGTGCTTTGCAGCTGGGTCCGCCGCGTCGTAGTCAGAAATGAGTCATAGCCAAGGTTCTCCGCAGTTAGGCCAGGCCTCTCTCCCCTTCCGCAGCGCACGAACCCACACGCACACACACACACGTCCCGTTGACGTCACGGACGCGTTGAGACACGTTTTGGGCAGGCTTCGACAGGTGGCCGGCAGTCCTGACACGTCGGGACTCGTTTCGGGACTCGTTTCCGCAGCGTTGAAACTCGGAAAAGGTTGCCGAAGGTTCCATTCTTAACAGCCCCTCCGGGGCCAGGGAAACCTCGAATGGCCGGTGGTACAATCGCTGGCCTGAAGAGGTGGGCTTGGAGTAGGCCTTGAGAAGACGCTGCAAGCACCAAACAAACTCCCAAACCTCTCACAACGGAGGCATCAGCGGAAACGTCCCCCACAACACCACGCCACACCGCAGTCAAACGCTCGGAATTCGCCAAAGACCCGCCAGACTGGATTACGGATTACCAAAATTTGGTACAATTCCGGGTATCGAGACCCCCTGTCGCCAAAAAAACTCATTTTTCCAACGAGGTCACTAAGAACAAAAGACAAAAGACAAAAACTTTTCGCAATTTGTGAGGTCATTTTGGGGTTTCAACGAAGTGCCCCCACTTAGATCCTCATTCCCGTGGATGACGAAGACCTCTGATATCATCCCTACTATTTTTCGTTATGTCAGAAAAATCTGCTCAACCCATCGGCATTGCCGTTAAATTTGCCTTTCCTTTTTCTTACGCTGAAGTCATAGTGATCGATTTTCACGTGATTTCTAGACGTGAAAATGCGGTCCTTATAGCGCCGATAAAACAATCCGCCTCTTTCATGCCCCGTCACATTGGTCCTAGCAATCTCCTGAGCTGTATCGCGAAACCCTGACACACTAGGGTCGCTCTTCTGCTCGACTCTGTCTACTCGTAGCAGAGGACCAACGTTACGCGACGCCGGAGCTACGAGAGATCTTTCACTGATCCCGTCTTCCTCCGCCTTTTCCGCCTGCGCGTTGGGACGGCGTACGCTTTCTAGTGCTACGAGGTCAGGCTGTTCTACAACCTGGTCCCTCTCATCCCGGTTTTCTGCCTCCAACTTTGGGAGTGCTTGCTCCCCGTCAGCTGCCTCTGGCTCTGGATCACTCGTCAACACAGGGGCGACCTGACGCGATTTGGACCTCGTACACGACTGAACTAGCGCTTTTCCCAGTTGTTGACCGCTTTCGCGCAGCAGGAAATCTGACCGGTTAGAAAACAAATAAGGATATTCCAACGGGACTGTTTGCGAGACAGCCGCCTCTGTCACTAGCTCTCCGAACGGGCCAGTTATCCTTACCGTCGCCATAGGCAGACAGACACTGTGCTTTTCGAGCAGCTGCTTGATCCAAACTACCTTTCCCGTAAAATCGGATGGCGTTACATACGACGGATGGACAACGTCCATCGTCGCTGCACTGTCCCAAAGCACCCTGCACGGCTTTCCGTTTACCTGGAGCTCGTGAAGATAGGGACGAAGGAGCTTCAGGTCCTCGTCACTACCGTTCACGTACGAGAACACCACCCGCGGTTTCTTACATCTGGCCGCTGTGTGTCCCGGCTCCTGATAGTTGTAGCACAGGAACGGCTTCCTTGCCTCGAACTGCCCTGTTGGGCTTTTCCGCGCCTCGTCTCCGTTCGAGTGTTCTGCGCTCTTTTCTGGGACCTTTTGTCCTGCTTCGGGCTTCTCGGGCCCGTTTTCTCGCGAGTCATTTCCCTGTCGGAAGGTCTTGCGCTGATCGCTTCGGCCGGATTCGCTTTCCTCACCGCTCAGCTTTCTACGCGTTGCGTACTCTTCGGCTAGCTCAGCGGCCCTTTCGACAGAGTCGACTCCCACCCTATCCTGCACCCAGAGCTTGACTGACTGCGGAATGCTACGAAAGAACTGTTCGAGGCACACACACTCGACTACCTTGTCTCGGCTTTCGTACACTTCCTCGCTCTTCAACCATTCTATCAGGTTGGTTTTAAGTCCGTACGCGAATTCCAAGTAGCCCTCGCTGCTCTTTTTGGATGCGTTTCTAAACCTTTGACGGAACGCCTCGGCAGAAAGGCGGTACCGCTTCAAAAGGCTGGACTTCACCTTGTCGTAGTCGTCCGCGTCTCCAGCACTAAGGCGCGCGACAACCTCTGCAGCCTCACAGGGCAACAGAGTCAAAAGCCGTTGCGGCCACGTTTCTGGGGCGAAGCTCAACTTCTCACATGTCCTCTCAAAGTTAACTAAGAATAGGCCCACGTCTTCCCCAACTTTAAACGGCTGCATGAGCTTCTTCATTTGATACGACTCGGTCTCACTTGCTCGAACCGGAGCCCCAACTCTACTGTTCTGCGAGTTTAATCGCTGTTGTTCAATTTCGAGCTCTAGCCTTTTCAGCGCTCGCTCCTCTGTCGCCGCAGCCTGCGCTCGTTCCTCTCTCGCTGCAGCCAGTTCCCGCTCTCGTTCCTCTCTTGCTGCAGCCTGTTCCTCTTTCGCTGCAGCCTGTTCTCGCTCTCGTTCCTCTCTAGCTGCAGCTTGCTCTCGTTCTCGTTCCTCTCTAGCTGCAGCTTCGCTCTTAGCGTTCTGAAGCAGTTCCCACGCAATTTTAATTTCCTCTGCTTCCGCGCTCTCTGAAATCGCTTTACTGATCTCAGATTTCTTCATCTTTTGCTTCACCTCCACACCCAATTCTTCACATAAACAGAGTAAATCTGTTCTCAGTAACCTCATTAGATCCATGATCGCTGCTTTTTAGCTTTGGCTTTGTAATAAAACTTGTCGCGAGGTTGTACACAAACCTAGCGCACGAGTCAAACACTATGGATTCCCAGCAGTTCAAAATTAATTACCCATAATCTGAAGCCTGGCGAATCTCAAAGCAAAGTCCAAACGCTCACCCACAGATGTAGCACGATGTCGCATGGTCCGATCCCAACCGCTGCCAACCAGTTGTTCGAGGCGGGGTTTTAGCCGAACGTCCGGAGGCTTCCTGGCTCGTGACGACGACCATTCCCCGAAGTGAAGAACCCAGGGGTCCAGTGGAGGTGGGAGAATTGGTAACGTAACGAACGGTTTAATTACATGGTAGCGATACAGTCGTCAAATCGAAGAGAACAACTGGAGCCCTCACGCCCCGCCTTATATAGGGGTCCGTTTTCTTCCTCTCTCTCCGCCAGGGCAGCAGGTGCGACCGCCACGTGCTTTGCAGCTGGGTCCGCCGCGTCGTAGTCAGAAATGAGTCATAGCCAAGGTTCTCCGCAGTTAGGCCAGGCCTCTCTCCCCTTCCGGAGCGCACGAACCCACACGCACACACACACACGTCCCGTTGACGTCACGGACGCGTTGAGACACGTTTTGGGCAGGCTTCGACAGGTGGCCGGCAGTCCTGACACGTCGGGACTCGTTTCGGGACTCGTTTCCGCAGCGTTGAAACTCGGAAAAGGTTGCCGAAGGTTCCATTCTTAACAGCGGTGAGATGTTTTGGTGGCCCCTCGTATGGTTACCTTTCGTGACGTAATTACCTTGCGAATAACGAGTTTGATGGTGTTTGTAAGGAGCATGGCGGAAGCTTGAATTCATGGCGCTCTTGAACCAACACTGTCAACACCGTCATAATTGATGTTCTCACGTTCCTCTTATTTCCGCCCATGAGTACTCTTTTGCTGACGTCATTGTGAGCATTCGGCCAATCGTGAAAGGCCGACCACCGCGACGCTTTTGATCGCGCACGTCGCCAATAGAACGGATATATGACCCCAGTCTCGCTACATAAAGAGCTCGTTCCATTTTCTCCGCCGTTTGTGCCCTCTCTTTACACACCGGATAATGGAACATCCGCTGCACCGCCGACGATCGGACTAAGGAAAGTCAGGTGCCATCATTAGAAAATTAAGAAAATACAATATATAGCCAAGCACGAGTGTTCTGAATCCAAATAAATTTACCCGCTGCATTTTAACAGAAATCTAAGCGGTACAATCTTTGCTGCGAAGCCGACCAAACTGCGGTTGGCCGTTCCGAGAGCGTGGGTGCGATTTCGATCACTTCTAGAGAAGATACAACAACCACAAAAAAGTGGAAATCGCATCAAGCCAAATAAAATTTAATATGATCGGCAGCAATGAAAGAAATTAAACATAATAAAAAAATGTTTTTTTTTTTTTTATGAAGCGAATTTAAAATTTTGGTAAATCTCATTTTTGGCGATATTTCAGATTCAATATAAAAAATTCCGTGAAAATAAAATAAGCTACACTTACGTCCGTCGATAGCCCATAGGACTACACCGGCATAATATTTGGAAAGCGAGAAATATAATAACTCATGAGTTACAACTTGTAGTGCATAAACTTACAAGGCTCTGAATATGCCACCGGACTGCCAAAGAGACGATGTTTGGCATTCTTTACCTCAGTAGAAAAAAAAAATACTGAAATATCTTTTTAAAACTAAGAAAACCAGTCGGCATGGAATACAAGCACACAAAACTTTACTATCAGTTTTGTATGCTTTCCTTATTCATACCAGCGTACAGAACTGGGTGGAAAAATCACGGAGTAAAAAACTGATTTTCACCCTGCTCCACTTAATAATGTTTTGTGAAGCGAAACTTTTTAAAAAAAATTGAAAAGCGATTTTGTTCTTTACAGAGACGAGGCAATTATCTCTCTCTCTCTCTATATATATATATATATATATATATATATATATATATATGCCCGACTCCTCGCAACAATACAATAGTGATGATCTCGACTTGAACAAAGGATTAAATGAATTTGCACGGCAATTGCACTGTAAGGTTGTTTTTTTTTTTCAAAGGAGCTCCTTATGAAGAGCCTTTATATAAACACAAATCCTTTTGTATCCCGCCGTTGAATAAACAAAATGTTAATGTCATAAAACACAGAGAGGCGGTCGAGAAAGATGTTTTATCGGCTTATAAAAAACAGAGACCACTTAAAAATAATTTAACTTATAAAGATAGACAATGCTTAAAAAACCTCACTGATACCAGAGATATCATAATAGCCCAGGCTGACAAAGGGGGAGGTATATGTATAGTTAACACAGCCGACTATGTATCGGAAGCAATTAAACAACTGAACGACACTAAGTTTTATAAAAAACTAGATTATGATCCAACACTTAAGTTTCGAGAGACAATAAAGAACCAATTAAACTACCTAGTAGATAATACTAAAATAGAGAAAAAATATTTCTAGGTATCACATTCAAGAAAATCCGAGACCAGGACAGTTCTATATGTTAGTGAAAGTACAAAAGCAAAATCACCCAGGTAGACCAATTATTTCTGGATTAGGTACAAATACAGAGAACATTTCAGACTTTATTGACGAACAATTTAAAAGTACTACAGCCGGTACCCCGTCCTACGTAAAAGACTCCTCTCATTTTCTCAATTTGATTACGGACATCCAAATAGATTTTATGGCCAATGTTCGCTACGTCCATGGTCACCAGCGTTGCTGGTGACCATGGACGTAGTGTCTCTTTACACTAATATACCGCATGATGAAGGTATCCAAGCAGTTCTGAATATTGTTAGCGAAAGCGACCTCACTGTTAGTAAAAGCGTCTTAAATATCTTACTGGCACTAGTGGGGCTCAAGGATACTCGCACGCAACGCCACTGGCCAAGAAACTCCTTTGTTGCGGTGTAATTTCAAGCCCAAAAGCGAGCATTTTCATTCAATCTCTCTTTTGCAAAATTTGATGACGTAACGTTGGGATCGCAGTACACCCATATGACGATATTCGAATGCGGTTCATAGATTGGACCCGAGCATTGCGTGGGCACTCGATTTGGGCTCGTGATAATTACTGGCTCGAGAAGCATTCGGGTAGTGGCCCGTGTCCAATCGCTGCAACGACGACAATAGCCGAGCCATAACAATGTCTGGAACTCAGTGCGTGTCCCGTGCTTTGCCAACCCCAGCACGTGGCTATGATCAACATTGGCGGAATATAATTGGCTCCAGATCGCATGGCCGCTTGTCCTGGCTGCGAGTTGAAGGGGTGAACGCTGCTCGTTTTTCTTTAATTTTTTTCTGGGACTTCTACTGCGTGGGGTGAATAACGAACGCGTGTTTCATAGGTCATTAACGTCAGGGATCCGTTCTAAGCAGCGTTTGCGCAAAGTACAAAAATTGTTTCATCGCTCCTTTAAGAACTTCACAATTATGAATGAGCACTATTTACAAATACATGGCGAAGCAATGGGATCACATTTCTTTCTCTCCTATGCAAATATATATATATGATGTCTTTAGAGGAGCGGCTACTGAACTCCCTTCCGCATAAACCCCTTTTCTATAAACGTTTCCTCGACGACATATTTATAATTTGGTATAATGGGGAAGATAAACTCTTTGAATTTATTAATTTTGCAAACAATTTTAATCCCCATATTAAATTTACATATAAATACTCCGATACAGAAATAGAGTTTCTAGATATTAAGATAAGACTTACTGAAAATGGTTTGAAAACAACTTTATATCGGAAACCTACAGATAGACGTCAATTTCCATATAATAAAAGCTGTCATCCAATACAAAACAAAAAAGGTACACCATACAGCCAAATGCAACGATTAGGACGCTTATGTTCAGAAGATAAGGGTTTTGATATAAAAGCTAGAGCATTAGGAGAGGATTTCATTAAACCGTGGATGCCCCTTACCGTTAATAAATAATTCAATATCAAAAAGTCGAGCGATCTCTCGGAACGCGTGTTTAGTAGAGCGACCGAAACGAAATAACCATGAATTACGACTAATCTTACCTTACCAGTCAAAACTTCCAAACATAAACTATATTCTTAGACGACACATGAATATTTTACACATGGACACTGCTTTAACGGCTGTTATCCCTCGACCACCTGGTATAGCGTTTAGGAGACCACGTAATTTATTGGATTTTTTAGACAGTCCCGAAACTCCATCGGACGTAGCCTGGTCCCTCTTGGTTGCATAAAATGCAATAATAACCAATACAGTCTATGTGTTGATATAATTATAGCTATCAATATTTGTAGCAGAGCAAATAACTTTAATTGGAAAATAAATGGTACCTTTGACTGCAATTCGGAGAATGTTATTTATTTGAGTCAATGTAAAAAAATGCCTAATTCAATACATAGGAGAAACTAAAACAAGCATTAGAAAACGCATGAATCTACATAAATGTCACATACGTAAACACGTTGCCGGACCAGTTTCTCGTCACTTAAACTCCGCAGGACATAACGGACTTTCTGATTTTAATTTTATTATACTTCAGGGGGGGGGGGGGGGGGGGGGCTTTCGAACCACCAGAGATCGAAAAAATAAAGAATCTGAATTTATTTATAAATTTAATACTTTAGAACCGAAGGGCCTTAACAGTTCGAGAGGGTCATTGCCGTCTTTTTTTTTTTTTTATGGACATTTTATTGAGATCTTCTAATCGGTGCCACACTGTTGCTTTTTTTTTTTTTCGCTTCATCGTTTAATGTGACACGAGCAAACGCTTTGCGTTGGGCCTCTCATTGGCTTCACATGACACCAGGTGTAGTTCGCTTATATCCAACCACATGTCCAAAAAACTGGTTTTATGATAATAATGGCGTTAATAATATTATATTTAATTACTTCAATACTATTTACTGCTTTTTTTTTTATCGGGATACATTAAACTTTTAAGCGAGAATTTAGTTGAGTAGATACCCGCTAAACGGTAAGCATTTTTCCAATTACTTCTTCTTTGCGGCCGTTTTTTCTTTGAATGAAAGAAAAGGAAAACGAAGTGTTCTTGTTTGGACTGACGAAGAGCCTACCTGGGGTGCTAAGGGTGCTATTCTGGTCGCAAACGGGCACCTTTCGAGTTGTGACGTATCGAGAAAGAAGGGGCGGAGCCTCAAACTAGAATGATTCTTGTTTGAGGCTCCGCCCCAACGTTCGGGCTCACGCACGCGGTCAGCAAGAATCTGACGATCCCCCTACGTCACGATGACGTGTCCACGCAGTTGGGGCGCAGAAATCCCCGCATTTCCCCCTGTTCTTTTTGTTCTCTTCTTTCTTTCCTCCGAAAGTTAGAATGAGCGAATAACGGAGAAAACGATACCTTCCGGAAAATGGAAGGAAACAGAGAAAAATAATATTATCCTTTTATAAAATACGAAAGGTTATTTCAATAATTATGACGTAAAGTAAATTTAGCTAATATATCTCAACTTGTTTTCTCGAAGTCTTTCGCTACGGTCTTTGAAAACAAACATGGCGAAAACCGCGGTAACGAGCTTGTGGTGTTTGTGTCTCGTTTGCGTCGTTGCTTTCCATGTTTCTGCACGATACGGATGGCATTACGAGAAGAACATATTATGTGTGAAGGTACGCTGCGACACCGATCATCTTTTGTGAAGCTGTCGTGAATATAAACTGCAAATGAAATGTCCTGTTTGCCTGTGAAAGAGACTCCAAATGGATACAGCGCTGACGACGACTCTTTGGCAATTTATGACAAGTCATGAGATCGACGCAGAGTGCACCGGTTGTGAATATACTGTGGATGATGCAGGAAAGTTTCTTCGGGCAGTTTTAATAATGCTTTGCTCCCTTTTCTCACTGCAGTGATTACGACGGTAGCCCCCTAAGCCATGTTCTTTTCTTTCGGCGCTGAAGAAATGGACGCGACCGCAAAATATCGGGCAGTCTTTTTTACTTAGTTTTTTATTCGCAGAAAAGCTCGTGCAAAAAAAAAAAACGGCTTTTACGTTTTTACTTGTCCCTACATAGGTACCTCGCTATCCCATTGGCTTCATTGCGCGTGACGATTCAACGCTCTTTGCCATGGGAACGTTCGTGAAACTAGAAAGCCTCTGTTTGCCGCTAACAGTCGCTTTTCGAGTTCGGGTTGTGACGACAAAATGACGTAAGAACAAGAATGCACGAGAGTATTTGCATTGTTTTAACTCGACAACCGTACCCTTGGCGTGATGAACTCGAAAGAACATGGCCGCGATGCTCGTCGGATCGACCGCGGCTAGGGTTTGACATGCGATCGGTAACTTGATCAACGCGCACACGAATGCTTTCGTGCTGTTGGATGAGCCCATTCGGTGGCAGGACCGGATTGAAGAGCACGGTGAACTGGCGTTCAACGTCTCCGGTATAACACTTGGCGAGATGCAAGACTTGGCTTCTATTTGTGCCGGTGTTATGAAGCTTGAAAGTGGTGGTGTTGTTGTGGCTCGTAACGGCAGCCTTGCTGAGATTATGAAGACGATAATAGACCTTCATTCAGCGTTGCCATGCGTCAAGATTCAAAACCTCACCTTTTCACAAAGTGACCAGTGTTCGCCCCAACGGCAAGAAAACAAACGACAAGCTCATTGAGGTTTGTGTAGCGCAGACTGCTGATTTATCGGACGACAAAGGTGAATTATGTAAAACGCAATGTAAGTTTGCCAGCATTTTGCAAAACTAACGCGTTTCGTTGAAACTTTAATTTGTGGAATTCGTTAGCGCCTTGAAAGTTTGACGGGGACTGCATTGTGAACGCAGCCTTCACACAAGTGTTTTTTGAAGTGTGTGCTTTGCCTGCATGCATATAAAGACAGAAACACTGCCTATATGGTGCATAAAATAAAAGAAATTTCGCTTATCCTGATAATGTTGACTATCTATTGAGTGCTGTTGATCGTAGTGGCGTAGCCAGGAACTTTTGAGGGGGTGAGGGGGGAGGAAGGTTGAGGTGACTGAGATGTTCATGACCTGGGGTGCGGGGGAGGGGGGGGGGGGGGTGGATGTTGTCGAAATTTGTGTGTATATTCTAGGGCCCGCCGGATTTGGGGAGGGGGGGGGGGGGGCGAAGTCCCATAAGCCCCACCCCCCTGGCTTCGCCACTGGTTGATACCATATGGGGAGCATCCTACATTCACAGGCTGCCATAAGCATGTGCATATCAACTGAGCTCGTACCACAATGGCAAGATAGTTGCTGACATTCTTCACGTTATGTAGCAGTTCTTTCTTTAGCATACGCTCGTTGTTTATGCTTGATGGTGATAAGTCAACAGTGCGTATTTGCTCTGCATCACAGGCAAATTTAAAAAATCCAGTTAACACTACACTTTAATTTCAATGAGTTACTGTCACTTTTGAAACGACAATCTATTTAATTGGTATCATAACTTATACATTAAACATACGTGTGTCGAATGTAGCGCAATGGTATAATTATTGTTTTTCTTGGTCACGGAGGTGACAACCATCCACAAAATTGCACTGGCTAAATTTCTCGTCTACGGTTAATGGCAGGGAATCAATCAGTGTTTCTTAGGACTGTCCGATGACTGACATACAACCGAAGCTTGGCGTATAAAGGTAGAATATCTAATTGATACAATAAAATGCCATCAGCAGCCCATCCAGATTTTATTGCGTGAATGACAGTAACTACAAACCGCAACAAACGGTCAACTGTAGACATAGGCGCTAAGTGTGCACTAACTTTGAAGCGGTAGAAACCCTGAAGTTTTAACGTACCTACCACCATGTTGTTAATGGCAAAGTGCTGTTTGCGGCAAAGTGTAGGAGGCCTTCAGAACGGTGATGGTCTTTTTTAAATTGATGATGATGGTAACGAAGGTTCAGTTAGATTCTAGGTTCCGTCAACGCACCCCACGACGTCGGTGTGCTTGTCGTGGTGGCGACGAAAGCCTTCTTTCGCACATGCCTCAGCTTCCTCGGTCCAGGGTTTTGTCGACCCAGCCGCCTCTTCCCAGCCGGTTGACAGCGACACTCGCGACGGCCGTCAAGGCTCTGATCACCATCGACTGGGCATTAGCTATGAGATCATCGGTGGCAACCGCGCCCTTACAGCTTCCCGTTATGAAAAAATCTTAGTGCGATTCGATTTGTAGCTGCTGCTAGACGGTCATCATCTCTCATCGTCTCCGTCTCTCGGCGCGTAGCTGATCACACTGCGATCGCACGGTGCTTTTTGGACAAGCGGTACTGTCGTCAGAAACAGTCGTCGTGCATAGCGAAGGCAACCGGGTGCTCGCAGAAAACCCGTCATTGCACGCGTTGGTCGAGCCATCGTTGAGCACCAAGCATCGCCGCCATTTTCTACGCTCTAGAATCCTGCCCAAAGCTTTTTCCTCTACGTGCAATAGAAACAGAAGTTACAAGCACGAGCACATCACCCCGAACGATGCTTACACGAACGTTGGCTTGCACTGCGCAAGCGCGCCTGCTCGACAGGGACGTTGAAATCCCGGAGCACGTTCTTGTAGCTCCTATACTCGCACTAGCTCGCACTCATAGTGAAACAGAGAGTAGGGTGTGTCGAGTAGTACCGCAGTTAATCTAGTTACGTGACTTCCGCTATGTGCTACGTAGGTCGGACGTGGACATACGTCACTTTGTCGTCACGGTCCGAGCTCGCAAAGCGGCACTTACGGCAAACGGTTGCTTTCGTGTTTCGCGAACGTTCCCATGGGAACCGCGTGGAATTATCACGCGCGCTGTGGCCAATAGGAGCGCGCGGTTTGTAGGGGGGAGGAGTTTTCGAGAAACACGAACGTGACCGTTTGTGACCAGAATAGCACCATCGAAACGTATCTGCAGATCACTTTTTTGGCGACCTTGGACGACCATCTCCTTAAGGGCAACTATTTTGTTTAATATATTTCTCTCCAGTGCCTTCTTTTTATCCCAGGTGCTGTTCCTATATATATATATATATATATATATATATATATATATATATATATATATATATATATATATCGGCACTCTGCTCCCCGGTATTGTTGTGGGCGCCACCATCTTGGTGCTTAGTGCAGAACAGACGCAACTGCCTGTCGTCATGATCAAGAAGTGCGACTTCAGTGCTATACTCTGTTTCACCTTATGATGTACCGCAGGAAAGACTACAAGCGCGAGCTCCTTGCTCTGGAGCACATCTCGGCGGCACAAGCTCTCGTGACTTAAGAGCGGCTGCCAACGCTATGAGCTCGCGCTTCTAGCCTTTGCTGCGGTACAACGTAAGGTGAAACGAAGTATAGACACATGCACAAAAAATTCATCCGATCCCACGTCCGATCTGGCGATACGATTGCCTGTTCCGAAAAGTTTTGTCGCTTCAGACGTCGGATCGGCGATGCGGCGTGCGTGCAACGTGCAGATAGTTTCGCACGGCGGACGCACTGTCAGAAGCGTCCAGCCAATGAGAGCACAGCTAGCGCGAACGTCATGATGACGTAATGGGTCTGGAGGGACGAACAAGAAAACGGGACTGACCTGGGTGACGGGAAGCCGGACGCGTAAGGCCGGTTCAGACACTTGCGTTTGAGTGCGTTTGACTGCGTTGCGGCGAGAACCGAAAGCGAGTCACCGGCACAACTGCGCTTCGTATGAAGCGTGGAATCCAATTCAAGGAATCTTCTTGGCACGCGATATAAGCAGCAGGGATGTCCTGGTGTCTCGCAGCCGCAACGCAGTCAAACGCAGTCAAACGCAACTGTGTGATGCGGGCTTAAATCCCGCTGATCCATTCGAGAAAGATGGCCTCAGCAAAGAATGCACGCGCTAGCTAGAGAGCTAAACCGTCAATCTGGGACCAGATATCTATGAACGCGGACCTCCGCTGGAGTGCTTGGATCTCCTGGGCGGAGCCGAACGGATCGTCGTGTCACATGCAAGATCGGAAGCGTGTGTCTCAAACTGTCGCGTACGGCAGTTCGGAGCGGCGCTCAGACTGTCGGATCGGACGTCGGATCAACCGATTCTGCCGTCCATGTGTCGGGCGCTTTCCTCAGCATTAGATTTGGTGTTAGGAAGCTCGTGTAACATTGATTTGCTCGGTCGCGAACCCTTTAAAACATTTGTGGAGGACGGAAAAGCGTTTTTTGTGATATAAGATAAAGCTTCGCATAACTGGCAAACATGATTTTAAACCCCAAGATGGGTAAGTGTCGTTACTCTGAAGCGTAATTTATTTAGGGGCTTTAGGTATATTCCCTAAAGCCCCTTCATGTTTCAAAAGTAGCGCAAAGTGCGTCGATGCACGAAGCACGTGCAACGTGCAGCCCTTGGGAAGATCATGGCGGCACAGCGTAGAACTGAGCTAGATTTCAGAAGCCATGTTCTTTTCATTAGTGAAAAGCGGCACGTGCCTCGAGCATTTCCACAACAATGAATGATGCAACTTTTCCCAGGATAGAGGGGCTTTAAAGGGGCCATGAAACGAATTTTGGGCTGGGATACATGATTTTAAATTGGGACTTTACTAATCGCATATCGTTTAGTTGGCAAAAAGAAAGAGGGTAGAAAGTCAACAGCCAGCTTTTCGGTACGAACATTTGAAAATATAGCGGACTATTTTGTACCTTCTTTCCTTCAAAAGCTCTCCGCCTTTTCACTATTATACATCCGCGGTTCCCAAAGCGCGTCAGCGGTGCCAACCTGACGTCAGTCGAGCCCAGCTCACGCATTGGACTCGAGAACTGCGTCACTCGGACGTATGCGCTCGTCAACAATAAATTCGTCGACGAATATTCGGATTCGCGTTCGTGGCCAATGAGTGCCCAGACGGAACTTATCGTCACTGGGGAATGACAAGTTCTATGGTGTGCATAAAAAGCACGGTGGAAGCTAGGAGTCATCGCACCGGTGCCGGAGAATGTCAACACTCTTAAAAAAAAGGGTACTGTAGTACCCTCCTTAAGGGGGTAACCGACTTGCACACAGGGCAACCCCTTTTGGAGGTATCGTTACCGCCTGCAACGAGGGTGCAAACGTACCCCCTGGGTTAGGGTGCAACATTGCCTCCTTTTGGAGGTAACCTTAGTTCCTTTTGGTGTTAAAAGTGCATCATTTATGGGTCAGCCTTTACCTCCTTTAGGGGGGAATTTCAACCCTTTTGAGAGGTAAGACGACGTAATTGAGGGTGCTGCTTTTACCTCCTTTTGGAGGGAACTATGATCCACTTTGGGGTTGAATGCACACGATGAGGAAAACAGCTCAGAAATCGCGAACTACGAAGAACAAACACGACAGAAAAGTGCTGTCCTGTCATGTTTGTTCTTCGTAGTCCGGGCTTTCCGAGCTGTTTTCCCCATCATGTATAACAGCAACCAACTGGCCCAGTTCACCACCTTATTACAGGTTAAATGCACACTTGATGGAATCACTTTGGAATCACATGACAATGTTTTATTGTGGCTGTCACAAACAAAATGGCGTAAACATCAATGGCATGACTAGACATCATAAAGGCATCTGGAACAACACTTTCGGGGCTCTAGTCGTAGCTAAAGATGAACTAGAGGCAGAATGCAACCAGGGCCCGTTTGCTCGAAGCGCTAACCGCGGTTAAAGTTAGCCGCAGTACCTAGGAGAGGGATTTTTTAATCACGTGACTGGTTCGGTAGGGATGCGGGGAAACATGGCGGTGGCCCGGTGAGTGAGCGCCGCTCGCTTTGGAACTAATATGTCGTTGTAGCTGCAATATCGGGCGCGTTAGTCAGCAACGAATGGTGCAGGAGGCTTTTGTTTTGCCTTACCTCACTCAAATCGCAAAGCATGAGCAATGACCTCGCCGCATTTTTTAGATAATATTTTGATTCCGGCCATTCCTGAGCCTAAATGAACGCGATAATTGTCGGCATGGCAACGTCTTTGGAAAGCGGATGGCCTTGACTCAATCGGCCGTGTATTTATAGCACACAAAAGCACACAGCGTCCCCCCAAGCGACGAGGTGCATGCTACGAGTGTAGTTACACGCGTTGCACGTGCTGGCGTCTGCAGTAGTAATTGTTCTAAAGCAAAAAGTCTAAAACAAATTTTGTTTTGCACGCGCGTTCGTCAAAGCCTTATTATGATTATTTACTTCTAATCTTTTATAAGATGAAGGCTAGCGAGCGCGGTCCGTAGAATTACACTTCCAGCGTTCTCCTCGATGCTTGGGTAATTTAGAAAAAGGTTTATTGGGAGGCTGTCTGCTTTTGTGTGCTATCAATACCCGGCTATTGAGTCAAGGCAATCCGCTTTCCAAAGACGTTGCCATGCCGACAATTATCGCGTTCATTTAGGCTCAGGAATGGCCGGAATCAAAATATTATCTAAAAAATGCGGCGAGGTCATTGCTCATGCTTTGCGATTTGAGTGAGGTAAGGCAAAACAAAAGCCTCCTGCACCATTCGTTGCTGACTAACGCGCCCGATATTGCAGCTACAACGACATATTAGTTCCAAAGCGAGCGGCGCTCACCACTCACGCTACAAAAGCAACGAGAGAATGACCGGGCAAACATTTTCCGAACTTTGCAAGAAAGATGGGGTCCCCTTTTCAGACGAAAATAAAGAGAAATGGGGAACAGGTAGCGAACAACGGCGAATAAAAGAAAAAGTGAGCAGACGATAGAAAGATACAAATCACCCAGCAAAAAACTCCTTCAACGACAACGATCATGCGGCGCTTATGGGAAAAAAAAATAAAAAAAATGGAAAGCATGCAACATATAAAAAAGTGCTTCGCTTTTTTTTTTAGTGGTTTGATTTAGCTTAATTTTAATGTTGCAGCAACTTAATTACTCAGGTTTGTTCGGTCTTCGGGAAGCGGAAGAAAGATTTTCTAACACATCGCAAAAACTTCGACATGTCTGCCATCTCCAAGTATGCGCTGGTGTATGCCCGAAGGCGGCCGGTTGATCAACAAACGATGACCCATAGCAGACGTTCCGGCGTAGACAAATAAAATTCTAATATAAATGTATAACGAGCTTGCACTTTTTAATATATTTAATAAATACCAAAAAGCACATATGAAGATTTCAGATTAGAAACTCAATCGAAGGCGAAAATAGGAGGTTACCGCAGACGACAGTAGAAGAAAACAACAACAAAGTTGCAGACGGCCCTCAAAATGTCCGGGCACAGCGTAGGAGACGGACTGGTGGTAAGCGCCGAAGTGAAGGAAAGAGAGCAAAAACTAAGGCAAACAAGGCAAAACAAAATACGCGATGGTTCGAACGTCAGGTAAACAAAAAGGGGAGACAAAACAACAACATAAATGCAGGAGGAAGAAAGGACGCGACGGCGTAGCGTCTCCTCAAAAAAAGAAAAAAAAAGAAAAGAAAGAAAGTAGACTTTGAAAAATGGAAGGAGTTGCTGACGGTCCAACGGCCGGTGCCTGCTTTTATTGTAGAAGACGACGAACACGTTGGTCGTCCCGGACCGAAATCACCTTTATTTGCACTACGACGCTCTCCTCGTTTTCTTTTTCTTCTTTTGGACGCGCAGGAAGCCTGTTTTTCTTGTAACTCCGCTTTTATTAATTTCAGTAATAGCGTCAGCTTTGTATGTGCACAATCGACTTCTTCCAGAGCATAGTGACATCGCAATAACGTACGTGGTTCAAAATTGTCTTTTGCTTCTTCATCCTATTCGACAAAACGGTTATAATTCAATTAAGACATTTATGAGAAATGGGAACTGCAACAACGAAACGGATTCATTGATAAGAACAGTAAAGTTGAAACGTAGCTACGTTCTAAAATTTTTGTACATTGCCTTTTTTTCAAAAAAAAACAGTGCGAAGGTACATTCGTTTTTTGTCTCGCTTACATAAGTTGTGACAGAGTGTTTTCTTCAGGAGAGCCCCGAAATTGCAACCTGAAAGCTCTAACATCTTCCCCACGCGAAGAAAATGTCCTTCACTTATGAGGTGGCACCTATTTTTCAACATTCAAAAAAGCGAATACCCTTGAGAATTTTTTTTCATTGGTCACCTCGCATGGAGATAGGCAAAACCAATGCGTTGCGGAGAATTTGTCTGCTAGCGGAGACTCCGAGCTCGCCAAGGGCGCTGGGATCACTTTTCGCCCGCGCTCCGCGGGGCCCCTACTCTCGCCAAGCTTCGGGGTGTTTGCCGCCTGGGGCGGGTCGGGGATCTACTAACAAAACGTCATGCGCAGGTCTTGGCTATGTTCCAAATCTCCAAATCTTACCCGAGTAACCTGTCTCCTACGTCAGCGGGTAATACCACCTGACATCGCGAGTAAACGATCCGCGACCTGATTTTGGAACGGCCGGGATAATCACCTGGATGGGACGCGGATTGGCTTCGTCTTGAGCTACGGCAAAAAGAAAACAGCAGCGATGGCGGAAAATAGCAGACGATCTCTTTCGATCAGTTAACCGCTTCAAAGTTTTTATTTGACAGTGACGACGCGGTTTTTTCTGAGATGGCTCCATCGGTTCCTTTTGCTCACCTTCCTTTTGGGCTGAATATTGAGATAAAAGCTACTTATTCCTTTCAGTTAGACGTCAACATTTTTGTTTTGACTAATCTGCGCAATCGCTGTAAGTCTAGTCCAGGTGCCATAAACAGCCTCAACTCATCGTAATTAACACCGATTACGTTTTGCGGATACTGCTTCCACACGGTGTAGCGGTAGAGCGCATGGAGCTTTCTCAACAGTGGTATCTAACTTACGTTCGCTTTGACGCGAATATGATTATAAAATCACAGAGAGCACTTCGAAACCACTATAGACAATTTATTAGGGAGGGAGATGTGGTGGGGTTGTTGACTGGTCATAAAATTAAAATCTTCGATGCATGCACTGCTTTACAAGCGTTAATTATCCTCTCATTACACACACTCTGGGGAGAGAAAAAAAAAAAAAAACACCTCCAAAAAACTTCCACATTATCTACTGCCTTCGAACATTTTCATCTTTTAACGTAAGAATACGGAGTTCCCTCCAACGCCGAGGACGAGGATGCGGAGAAGCTCCTGTTTACGCTCGCACTCTGACAATAACAAGTATACCTTCCTGAGGGGAGGTACACGGTCTGGATGTAGTGCAATCAATTCCTGCGTTGAAAACAGCAAATTGCAATAACCAACCATAAATGGCTGCACCTCATTCTTTGTTAATGGCTGCACCTCATTCTTTGTTATTTCGAAAGTCTGCCACCAAAGCCAACGGAGCCAACGAGCTTTGACGGCTGTCCGCGCAGGAAGCAGACGACGAAAATATCACGTGACGCATTTACTCGATTTGATCCGGCGTTACCCCCCGATCGAGGAGGGTAGCGCGAGTAATTACTCCGGAGTAAACAACCCGCTTCTAGAACGCGAGTTCTGACGTCATCGAGTAAGCGCGAGTAAGTTTTGAAACGCCAAGGTACGAAACCTTTACTCCGGAGTCGGATCGAGTAAATTTTGGAACACACCCCCCATGTTACTACGAGAACAAGCGCCAAATTAGAGCGCTACGGATTGGATTGTTTCGGCTACACCCGAAGCGGGATGGCCGAACGAGGCGAGGCCCACTGATCTCTATGACAATTGCTGGATCGCGTTTGACCAGCTCTGCCTATGGACCGGAATGCGGCCACGGTCGGCCATCTTTAGGTAGAGTTATATCATCTCTAGCCATCATAGTAATATGGCGGACAGCGCAATGGCGGCAGGCTGCCAGAAAATAGCCGTAGATCTAGTACACTGTACCGTGGGTGATATTTCGTGCTTGATTGAAGTTGTTCGACGAAGCAAATTCTTGAAACCCGGCGTGAACGGTAGCCTCATCTTTGAGGACTCGGCGAAAGTTCTACCAAAGCGCAGCAACGGGGGAAAGCAGCGCAGCTCGCATCGAAAGCAGACTACGTACCGGCGTCTGCTTTCGATGCTCTTTTTGATGCGACTTTCGATGGGTGCTGTGCTGCTTTTCCCCGGTGCTGCGCGATTTCGTGAAACTTTCACCGGGTCCTCAAAAACCGGGTTACCGTTCACGCCGGGTTTCAAAAACCTGTTTCGTCAAACAATTTCAATCAATCACGGAATATCACCCACGCTATTTTGATGGCAGCCTGCCACCACAACTGCCAAAACGCCGTCTGCCATGGATGGATGATGGTGGCTGCCAGGTGGCTTCAGCAGCTGTATCGATGGCCGCCAGTGACCGCATTCGCGGAGCGGGCAAACGCGATCCAGCAATAGACTACTTCCATAAACCCCTGCATGCAACACAGCGCGCGGTGCACTCTGGGAACTAGTTGGCCAGGGAGGAGAGTGGCATAGTTTTGGTTTCGATCCACACGTCGACAAGAGATTATACAAAGAGCGTGGACTATTAACGGCCGTTATCTCATGTTTTCTGGTCCCGAGAGCGTCATTTGTGGTCTCTAAACTAACCTAAATGGGAAGATCACGAAGCTTTAGCACAAGCCCGAGACGTACAGGTTGTCTTAAAACATGCTTGTTGTATTTTTGTACTTGAGCCTTTCTCTTAGCGTTTCGAGGTATGTGGACGAGCCAGTGCTGGGAATCTCGACGCTGCGAAGCTCGGGGATCTTGCTTTTGTACGAATCAAGAAGCTGTAGCAACCAATAAGTATGCATACATCGAGCTCGCGCCTTTACATTAGTGTTGTTGATCAGGAAGTTTGTTTGTTTTGTGCGTCCATAGACGAAATATTACGTTTTCCAGTTACTGTTTTTCTTAATACGCCTGAGTGCGCGAGGTAAAAGCTCAATTTTAACACGCTTATCTCTTATCTGTACTGACCCACAGCACTGCACGAAGTGAAGTCCCCACCCGCTTTCATTCCACTAATATTCAACATCCCGTATGCGCATAAAGTTATCCTGCAATCATATAGGCAAGTTCGCACATACAAACCGTTTTAAAAAAGCAAAATTCGAGCGCTTCCGTGAAGAATGTCGCACCGTTCGCCCGGCGCCAAACGAACGAAATTATTCAAAGCGCTTTTGACGGTTGCTAATGGCCATAATATTTGTTATGAGTTTGCTTTCTTCCTGCCTGAGTATGCCGAGATAATTTCAGACACACCGTTCAGGCACAGATCTTGGGCATCAGTAAAAGCTCGTCCAAAAAGGCTTAGCGAGGAGTAGGGGACGCTTGTTAGGGCCTCCGTCGTAGCTAGCCGAACTCAGCGTTTGCGAAAACTTAATATTCTATCAGCATGAAATTTTAGTGGGAAATATATGATGACATAAGGAAGACTTCATAGTACCTTCTGTGCAGTAGTGAGGTCGAATTTATTGCGCTTCCTTAAAAGTTCATGCGTCAACGCTGGGCTCAACTTTGATACTCCAGTAAGGATGCGGCTTGCTTTTGGCCCAATGAAGTAACAAGAAGCGGACGTTTGGCAAACAAAATACGTGTAAGGCTCAAGGTGACCAAACTTCAGTTGTAGTTCAATGGTAGTAGACGAGATAATTGAAATTGAACTCAAAGATGCACTCGTGGGGTGAGGTGACTAAGCCACGTCTTACTACGTTTGCATACGCACTCATAATATCCGGTGTTTCGGGAATCAAGGAAAGTGCCCCGGTCTTCATTTTGTATCGCTCGAAAATGAGTGTATTGTTCGTTCGTAAAAAGTCAGATAATCGAAAACGCAAGCAGCATGTTCGGTCGCGGCGTGATAGCATGAGATGAAGCTGCTCAGTCGAAACCGAAACTGAGTGGCCAACTAGTTCCCAGAGTGCACTGCGTGGTATTTTGCCGCGATGGGGCGCGTCGGTTCTGGAAGAAGTCCATTGTCATTGAGATCAGTGGCGAGGCCGATCAAAGGCCAGAAGAAAATGGCGGAAGAGAAGGCCCCCGCGCGCGTTCGCTTCTCGATCGACGATGGAATTTATGTGCTAAGCGAAGTGTACGCCACTCACCCATTCCAGGATTCCAGGAGATGGACTTCAATTGCCGAAAGGGTCTCCGAAGCAATCGGAAGAAATTTCTCCACGCGGGCCATCCACGACCGGGTCGACCTGCTGCTGGCACAGTTTAATACAAAACACAGATTTCCCGGTGTCTTTTGGTAACGTAACGAAAAAAAGAAAAACGGGTCTGTGTGAACAAGTCCTTAGCCAAGGAGTAGCAATACGTTACCATGTCAAAAGTTACGACGTATGTTTAAGCTTAGGAACGGCCAGAATCAGGTACGATCTTTAAAATGGGGCGAGCCCACCGCTCATTCTTTGCGACTTGGGCGAGATAAAGCAAAGTGAAAGCCGGTTGCACCATTCATTGGCAATGAAATTGGCTAATGCTGGAGCGACCCTGACGAATTTGCTCCGAAGCGAGCGGAAAGGGCGCCGCCATGTTTGCCGGAGCAATGGACCTCTTGGCGAATATGTGCTGCCACCTAGACACGCGAATCGGTTCGAGACTAGGTGACTGGAAAACAACGCGCGCTCAAAGCCTCTCCCACCCGTTCCACACCCAAAACGTCAGCTACATCCTGTTCACCCATTGAGGCTATGTGACCTAGATACGGCTCCCCCAAGCTCACCTTTCTCCCCATCGTGCGTAATCTTCCGCCCCGAGGTCGACACAACGAAACCGCTCAAAGGCGAGAAATGCAAGATGGCGGATTGTTTGGAACTAGATACTCTCGAACCCGGGCGCATGAAATACTCCGCGCATGCGCACCGCGTATTTCTACAAAGGGTCCATTCGGCCCCAAGCAATTTGGGGCCCCACGCTATTTTTCGAATTTCACGTTGGGGGCGCGCGCCAACCCAAGACCCTGGGTTCTGCGCGTGCGCAGTGCTAAGCCCCAATTTCTTTGAGGCCCCAAAGCTTTGGGACCCCCTATTATATAACTCTTTATAACTGTAGTGCTGCTTCAGCTACAGGATGGGCTAAAAGCAAGCTACGCTTACCAGCGTCGTGCCTGTGACTGGGAAATGGCCCGTCAAATTTGCAGATAATTCCATTGGCGCACATGATAGCCTGCTATTTGAGGGCGTGCACTCTCTTGTGACCAGAGAAGTAAATCTTCTGATTCAGAGACGGTCGGCAGATGGGTCTTGCTGTGCCGTTCCAACTCGTGTTACCCTCCCTATTATTTCTACCGCAAGCCACAATAAAGTATCGTTTCAGCGCAAATGTTTTGCGTTTTAATAATTGTTCACTCTTAAGAAGTTCGTTCGTTGTCCACAATGGCGCTGCATGCGAAAAAGGCGAGCGTGCCGCGTTGCGTCGTCACATACCCTATTCTATAAGCACGCTGCGTGAGGTGTCGTTGCGTTGGGTACCCCAAAGCGTTAGGTTCCCCAAAGCGTTGGGACCCCCTATTCTAAAACTCTCTAGTATGTACAAACTTGCCGTGATTGTAGCCACCGGATTGTGGCGCCGACGAATTTGGGTTGTTCGAAACGCTTCGCGCTGTCAGCACAGCTAAGGCGGCGGCGTTTTGAAATAATACAAAGCGTATGCCATCATGGTCCTACCGCTTATCATGCTCAAGTTGTATTTTTACTGGCGAAAAGGCGAAAACCAACCGTAAACCATGCTGGTCACCGAGGAGTCGGGTTGGGACTCGCAAACAGTTGCAGCGGTTGGCAGCCGCGGAGCAGTAGCAGACGAAAATGCGCGGATTAATGCGCCGGCAGCGTCACCTCGCCGCAAAAGAATCGGACATGGTTTCGGACTCCCTCCAATGTACGGCTTGTACGGAAAGTGCCACAACTGAGTTGATATAGTAACGTTGATGTAGACGGCCTGCTTGGTATATGATCTCTTGTCGACGTCTCGATCGAAACCGAAACCATGCCACAATGCTCCCTGGACAACTAGTTTTATGAGGTCAAAACGCGAAGTGCTGCATGCTGGAATTTTATGAAAGTAGTGTATTCTTTTTAGACGTTTAAATTCTACGTTAATTTTTTAACGATGGTTCTTTTGGAATAAAATACAGTTCCATGTATTCGCCCTTAGCAACACCCCTAGCAACGGCTTGTTGTACGACATCATACTTGCGGCTTTCAATCCAATCCAGTGTCGTAGCTGTCTTTCGCCGTGCCCGCGGCAATCGACGCTTCGCGCAATGCCTCGCACTTTGCGATCGCAGTTATTCTGTATTATTCCTGCGCAGTCGTGCGACGTTCTACTCGCACAGTTCATAGGCTTTCTAGTTCTATGTACTGAACACCAGCTTTACGACACACCCCGACTCCGAGACAAGACTGGCCGAAGGGCCACACTTTCACATCACAAGGTAGGCCCACCCGCGCTCGGTTTGCTTTTGTTGCTGCACCGAAAAACCGGCTCCCCCAGCCACTCGCCCGAAATTCTTTGTCGTGACATCCTGACAGCGTGTGCTGTGTGCCGTAACTAGCCGCTGTATTTCGTTTCATCTTGCACAAGGGCGACGTCCTTTTTAGTGCTCTCTTAAACTCGGAGTCAGCTCTTTCCCGTAGATCAGCGCTTTATTGCGGCGTGCAACAGCAGGTCAGTGGGTCTACTCGCGTGTGGCACAAGGCACACGCTAGCCTCCCTGACCTGCTGTTTCACGCCGCGATAAGGCGCTGATCTACCGGACAATCGACGTTAGCGTGGCTTCCACAGCACTGAAACCACGCACTTGCCGCGAGAAAAATGTGGCTTCGTCTTCTTCCGTTTCATTCGCACCGGGTTTCGTGCGAAGGATACGCCAAACGAAGCCACGAGCAGCCGCGCTTCGGAGAGCCGGCCCCTCCGTTCGCGCGATCGTGGTAGCGCAGTCGACGAGAGTTTGGTCAATGGGAGGAGCGGCCAGAGCCAGGGCGTCTACGAGACGCAGATAGAAGGCTTGACACGCTCTCTTGGGCAACCAGAATAAAAAAAATAGTCTCCTAGCGGTGGTAGCTAAAAACACAAATCAGTGCCTAAGAGTTAAGTGGAGTAACTTTTTATGGCTGAAAATATAGTCTAGGTGATGCTTCGATTATGATCATGCAAAAAGATATAAGAATCGAATGTGCTGCATGAACTCTGTTTTGCTAGCACGGAGTCTGACAGCTGGGACGTGGCTCAGATGGCATATTCTCAGCGCCTGGCATACAGATCACGTCGATCGTTCTCCTAGATATTGATTTTGTATGACCGTGATCGTGTAATCACGTGCATCATATTTTCCGTCGCCGAGAGTTACTCCGACGCACTTATTAATTTTGTTTCTCGCGACCGCCGCCAGGGCATTATTTCCGGATTCTGGCTGGCCACGTTTGAACCCGTGAAGACGCCCTGGGACACGCCCAGCCCGCTTTCGGCCAATGGCGCCTCATTTGCTTTCTATACTTTCCAATGAATGCCCAAACTCTTTTTATGTATAAGGATGGCTAGTTAGTTTTGCAGCATGGTGTGATACGCCAAAAGAACATGGACGAAAAAGTAGGGAGAACTGGACAGGACGCGGCATATAACACCATGGTTTTTATGTGTAGCTCTGCCTGCCCACTCCGGAGGTCCATGTCACAAAAACTTGGTCACGGAAGTGACTTCACAATCGAGCAGTGGGCACGCACATCCCTTTCCTATCTGCTGGCTTGCTCGCTTCAAAGCGATGTGCTCCTGTCTGATCGAAATGGTGATAGACACTGCTGCGGCAGCCCTGATTCCACAATCTTCGCTCATCACTCTGGACGTCCGCCGAGCTCACGTGCTCTGCAGCATGGGCAGTTCACACGACTCTCTCTCGCGACTCGGCGCCGCGTTAAAAACAGTGGTGCGCGATTCCGGAGATACGCCTTGGAGGTGGCGGCGGCGGGGGGTGGGCTGCACATTTGCGTCTACCGGACTCTGAGCACGGTGGGGTGAGCATTTGCTTCTTGTGCATCCAACATCGTCAGGCTGCAGGAACCTGTGCACGTTTGTTCAGCCGTAGTTCTACAAAAATTTGTGCAGCTTGTGCACCAACCACTGATCTGTATTGTAGTAGCCTGGATTGCGTATCAGGAGTCTGTCGGTGGTGCCACCGGCGGCCATTGTTTGACACCAGACTATTTGTGCCTTGCACGTTACGTCATATGGCACTGCACCAGCCGCCATTGCTCCATACCATTTCTGTGCCCGTACCTTCTGCAGCATCCATTTTGGCATCATAGAATGTGTCCTTCTCGGCAAGGTTTGCCGAGAGGAAGAAATTCGATGCTGCCAAATGTGTGCTGCAGAAGGTACAGGCTCCGGAGCATGGTCTGGAGCAGTGGTGGCTGATGTGACGTCAATGCAAGCCGTGTAAACACGCGAGTCAATCGCAGAAACGCACAAAAGTAGAAAATCGAACCTTCTGCACGGTGCTCGAACGCAAGTATTTTACGATGGGCTGCAATCATTTTATAGTGTGTTTGGAGATTGAATTGGTATTTATTGAGCATTTGAATGGCCATTAAAATATTGTGCTAGAGCACCCACGGCTTATCTGGCAAGCTTGCTCTCGTGGTGGAGTGAACAAATAAACTTGCCGTCAATAAGGCCATCCTTGGGGAAGCCCAGAAGTTGCTGAATGTCGAAAAAGTTCCATATTGGCAGCGTCTTTCCGGGAGTGAGCGAATTGAGCGTAGCAGAGCCTTCAAGCTTGTCACCTGCTAAACCCAACTCATTGAAACCGTCACCGATCCGAGGTAACTCTAGGTAACTCTCGTCTCAATGAGCTGGTCTACATTTTTTGCAGAGTAGAGCCACTCTCGACCACAAAACATTTCTATATAACAACCGCGAGGATTTTCAGTTTTAATGTTTTTGCACAAGCTATTTGACAGGCTTCCCAAACAGCAGCCAAAAGATTCAGTGCCGACAAGAGTTTACAAGCGGGGGAACGTCACTTTTTCTTGTCTTTCCCATAGGGTCACATGCATGAGCCGGTGTCGAGTAATGGCCGCCAATGGCGCCACTCCTTCCCATTGAGACGATCCTGGATCCGCAATCCAGCCCACTACAACAGAGATCTGTGGTACCAACGAGCCCGGGTATTGATATCACTGGCTTTCTGGCACCCTATAATAAATAGCATGCTGGAAAGAGCAGGACATGGCATGACGTGATGAGGCTAGCCTACGCGATGCAACTTCTTCGGTAGCTGCATGCACCTCTAACCTCAACGCCCGCCTGTCTATGCTAGAAGAAGTGATGGAGAATCTGCATCCTGACTTTGCCGGTGGGAGGAGCCTAATCTTTATTGCTTGCAAACTGCATCGGCGAGCCAACTCCATTGTGACGTCGGTCAACACGCACAACTGAGTTGAATCTCCATCATTTTTCCCCTGAAGTGTTCCCTTTAAGAATCTCAAAACACCGCGATCAATATAACAGTAAAAATGTTATTTTTAAGTTAGCAAAATGAATAGCACGACACAAAATTAAAACTTATATTCCCGAAATTCGGTTGCATCAATTTGTACTTATTTTTCTGAAATAACAAAAACATTCAACGTTAACTACAGCCCTTTATGTTACTAAGACAGTTTGTGGCCGATGACGCTAAGGAGCGCAAGCTAGGTCGCTGAGTCTTGGCACGACAGTTTGCGCTTCTCCTGGACTTTCTCGGTGAAAGTCAAGTACTTGCGGGGACTGCTAGAGACACCCCTCTTACCAAGGAGGAGCGAAATACATTATGGGGCCTAACAGTTTGAGAGTTAAACTCCTAGGCCCGGCCATAAAGAATGACTTTCTGGAACTCGCGTGCATGCCAGGCGAGGGCTTCACGACCCGAGTGTCTCGTGTGCCGTGCGTCTCGTGTGCCGTGCGTAAGACCGGTGGGGGCGTGAGTGATGGGCTGCCCCAAAACGCGGAGCAAGAAAAAATATCCTTCGTGGGGACGGATTCCTCGCCAAAGGGCGGGCGTGCACCCCCGGCAGTAGACGCGTCGCTGCGGGACTCCGCGGCTGCAGCAGCAGCTTCGGTAAGTACCGAGAATCTCTTGGAGATGCCATGCTGCGTTTTACCTTATTGAACACGAATGTACGGAATGATGTGGTGCAAATGTATTGCCTCGTGGTGTTTTCCAGAAAAGCTTGGACATCGGGGCTGCAGTACATTTCTAGACCCACTCGTAAAACAATATATCCGTGACATTCGAAAAAAAAAAAAAATATTGAGTTTAGGGTGCACGCTATTAGATGCAGCTGTAACTGGAAGGGCTGTAGAGCCTTGTGCCATGTTAGATAGTTGAATTTTATTATGCAGGGCTCTGTGGCTGAAGGCGACATGGCAAAGGGAGGCGAGGAGGAACCTCCTGCGCAAGTGGCATGCCCCCTACCTCCAAATAGTATGAACGAAAAAGATGGGGAAACTGGGATTATTTATTGCAGTGTGCGTGCTGTTACAAATGTGTTTTGTGTCATTAGCAGTGCAGCATCAACCAGGTGCCATGCCAGCCCGAAGAACTAGTGCCAGGTCTGGAGCCAATACGGCGCGGGATCTGCTGTTCATTCGCCAGGACCAGCTGGCTGTCCAGCGAGAACTACTGGCCACACAGCAGGGTCTGCTGGCCACGCAGCAGCAGCAGCTGGCAGTTCAGCAGGAAATGCTGCTCGTGCAGAGAGGTGCAGTCGATGCACTCCGTCGACTTGCAAGTGTAGGTGTTAAGAGAAGTGTAGTGTAGTACACTCCCAATTATTGCTGTTAGGCCAGGGCCGGATAAAGGTACGGGCTAAGGGGGCTGCAGCCCAGGGCCCCCGACTCTCTTGGGGCCCCTATGGCGGAAGGTTGATTGACAGAGCTCGTAGAAAAAAAAAAAACGAAGCCTAAAAATATTTTGGAAAGCGATGTTGCTTTGCCGTAGCATTCGAGAAGAGGGATATACAAAGATAATGGCGATATCAGTGAGGTCGAACACGCACTTTGCGTAGCACACTCCTATCCCTGTTCAAAGCCGGCCCTTTGGGTGGGTGACCGGCCCCTTAGGGTGCTTGTCCGCTTTCTTTTGAAAGCGGCTTCGAGCAAACGAAGAAAACACGTGAGGGGCCCCACGATCTGGGGTTTTTCGCTCCTTTTTTTTTTGTCGGGAAGGGAAATGTCATAAACACCTCCCCCTTCACCCTACTCGGGCTCGTGTCTCGTGCGCGCAAACACGTGTTTTTGAGCAGCGCTTACACTTTGAAAGTGTGGCCTTCGACGCTGCTGGGGAAGGAAACAAAGTTGCATGCCGCCTCCGCGGTGGTCTTGCCGGAGTGCTCCCTAGTTGAAACCAAACGGGAATGGTAAATTTTTTTGTATTTTGAGGCTACTTTCTGTTGATTAAAAAACAGAGGAAACTGCAGTATTTCCCAGGTTCATTGCCTTAACCAGACATCATTATCATCATCATCGTCGCCATCATCATCATCATTAGGGCCCCTGAAGCGTCCTTAGCCCAGGGCCCCGAAATGCCTTAATCCGGCTGTGTGTTAGGCTGAGTCTGTTCAACTCTACTTTAGCCAGTAAAGTTAGAAGGCAGTGTTCTTAGACTCAAACTGAAAACAGAAATGATTCGTATGTGTATTTGAAGTGTCCAACAGCGACAGCTTTATTGTGTTTATTTAAATGAAACCTTTGATAGCCATAATGCTAATGAAAATTGGCGACCCTTTGAGACAAAATTATTTGAACTTATTGAAGATTACATACCGTGCGCAACAATCCAAATTACTACGTCTAAACCATGGTTCAATATTTCACTTCGTCGTTTATCTAATAGAAAAAAAATATTTTTCAGGAGCACTAGAAAAGCAAATATGTACGTTGGAAGCTTTGTCTAAGCATACCACTTGCTCTTCCGAATATAAAAAGTATGTTTAAGGGGTGTAAGTGCACATTCTTTCTGCAAACTCTACCTAATAAGTTACTAAACAACCATCACAAATTTTGGAGATTTGTTAATGAAAAACCATACATGGAAATTAGTCTAGTGAATAGCTCTGGTGATGATGCATTGAATAGTGGATGTGCGAATATTTTAAATAGTGTGTTTTCTGATGCTTCCACTGTTTGTACGCCCATTGCTGGAATTCCCCTTGGTACAGAGAATAATTTTCTAACGGATTCAATTGTTATAGATTTTCAAGGTGTTATCAGCATTATAAAATCCCTCAAAATATCTTCATTGTGTGGCATAGATAATATCAATACAAAGGTTCTCACTAACACTAAATTTTCATCCGGTCTTGGCCTTGGACACAGGGTGATATCCTCTGACCGGCCTTGGACACAGGGTGATATCCTCTGACTGCCAAATTGGTGAGGTCATTCCGGTCCCACAAATCCGGCAGTATGACATCTCCACTAAATTATCGGCCAATATCACTCACCTGCATCTGGAAGATCCTCGAGCGTGTCATCTACCGGCACCTGATTAACTTCCTGGATTCCTGCAACTTCTTGACCAATGCGGAGCATGGCCTCCGGAACACCTTTCTTGTGAGACCCAGCTACTTATTCGAACTAACGATTTGTTTAAAAATCTTGACACCGGCTTTCCTACTGTTGCTGTTTTCCTTGATTTCGCCAAAGCTTTCGACTTCCGCACAATCGCCTTCTTTTTAAACTTTCTTCACTAAAACTAGACCCTCATGTTCTTAGGTGGATTGAATCATTCCTCATTCATCGCTCTCAATTCGTTTTCACGAACAGCACACCCTCCTTTTTCTCTCTCGTTTCCTGCTGTGTTCCGCAGGGAACTGTACTTGGGTCTTTACTTGCTTTAATTTACCATTAATGATCTCTCTCTTCACCTCTCATCCTCTCTTCGTCTTTTCGCTGATGACTGCGCTGTTTATAGACTAATAAAGACCCCAGACAACCATCTTGCCCTCCAGAACGACATTAACAAAGTTCCTGAATGGCTCTGCACATGGCAGATGTCTAAACATGAACAAATGCACACACCTCTGCTTCACACATTCTTCCTCCTAGCCCTTAAACTCGGTAACATTTAACGGCACTACCATTCAGACTGCTACACAGTACAAGTATCTTGGTGTTCATTTAAACACTAATATATCCTGGAATGTTCATGTCGACGAGACAGTATCATCTGCAAACCGCTCACTCGGTTATATTCGTCGTAATTTCAAGTCTGCCCCTTCTAACCTTAAGTGTCTCCTTCACGTCACGCTTGTTCGCCCTAAACTAGAGTATGCTTCAGCTATCTAGCACCCACATCAGGCTTTTTTAACTAACGCGATTTAATCCGTTTGAAATCGTGCTACTCGATTTATTCTTTCTAATTATTCTCGCTTTTCTAGTGTCACTGCAACGAAATTTCAGTTAACTTTTCTTGATCTTTCCGTTCGTCGCAAAATTTCCTGTCCGCCCTTTTTTGTAAAATGTACTAGTTGGAATCATTAGGACAGTCTTTCCTCAGCCAGCTCAGCTATCTATCCGCAAGACTCGATCATTCATGCAGGATTGCCTGCCCCAAGACCGTTTCAACAGCCCTTGAACATTCCCTTCTACCAGAAGCTATTGTGGACTGGAATTGCCTTCCCAATGACATTGTCACCATCACCGATAACTAGGGGTTTGTGAATACCGAATAGTAGCTATCGGATCGAATACCGAATCGGATTAAGAAAAAAAGAAAAAGCCGAATATTGAATAGAATATTGAACAGTGATTTTATTTGTAGGAATTTTTCAAAGTGTGCTGCGAATGAGATTATTATGTGTGCAGAGTATGCGCCTGGTGCAGAATATGCGCATTGTACGGAACAAAAACTCAAATGTATAAAAACTGTGGTGAAGCAAAAAAAAGCAGCTGTTGATGGGCGTTGGGAACTAAATATCTAATTTTATGGAGCAAACATAATTTATCTACCCTAAACGTCACAAAACACCCTAAGTTACAGCCACACGTGCCTTTCTCGTTAAAGCAGACCTAACACCACGACATGTCCTTTTTATATTTATATATCCCAGAAAGGGGCATTTTTCCAATGTTCGTT